>JAGKTI010009004.1:0-12379 GCA_018397915.1 Birgus latro
TATGTGAGAAGATTGCCAGTGGAGCGTCCCTGACGGAACCCATACTGACGATCAGAAAGAAGGTTGTGACAGGAAAGATGCTTTAAAATTTTTCTGTTAAGAATTGACTCGAAAACTTTTGAGACACAAGATGTTAAAGCAATTGGATGATAGTTAGAGGGTTGGGAATGGTCACCCTTCTTTGAGACTGGCTGAATGAGAGCAAACTTCCAGCAAGAAGGAAAGGTACAAGTTGGAAGACAAAGGCGAAAGAGTTTACCTAGGCAGGGTGTAAGCACAGAAACACAGTTTTTGAGGACAACAGAAGGGACTCCATCAGGCCCATATGCCTTGTTAGTATTGAGGCCAGTGATGGCAGAAAATACATCAGGTGAAGAAATTTTAATGTCAGTCAAGAGGAAGTCAGATGTGGGAAGTGATGGAGGAATAGCACCGGAATCGTCTAAGGTGGAATTGGAGGAGAAAGTCTCAGCGAAGAGATCTGCTCTATCAGTAGAAGAAATAGCTACAGAGCCATCAGAGTAGAAAAGAGGAGGGAAGGATGATGAGGTAAAGTTGTTAGAAAGGTTTTTGGCAAGGTGCCAGAAGGAGCGAGAAGAATTCGAGTTGGAGAGTTGAGAACATTTAGCACGGATGAAATAATTTTGAGCAGAGCGAAGAACAGACTTAGCACGGTTCCGGGCAGAAATATATAAAAGATGTGATCCAGGGGTGGGTTGGCTTCGGTACCTCTTATAGGCCCTCTCCTTGTTGCAGACAGCATTAGAACAAGCGTGATTAAACCAAGGCTTTCTTGCATTAGTCAGAGGATATGAGAGAGGAATGTATGCTTCCATGCCTGAGAATAACCTCCGTAATGCGCAATGCACACTCGGATGGCTCCCGGCCATGGAAGCAATGATCATTCCAAGGAAAATCAAAGAAGTACTGCCTGAGGGCCTCCCAATCTGCAGCTCCAAAGTGCCACAGGCAGCATTTCTTTGGAGGGTCCACAGGCCATACCGGAGCTATAGGACAGGTTAAGGTAATAAGATTGTGATCGGAGGAGCCCAACGAAGAGAAAAGATTAACAGTGTAAGCAGAAGAATTAGTTGTTAGGAAAATGAATCGAAACGAAATGAAAAGGTCAAGTATGTTGGAACTCTCTCCAAGCCGGTCAGGGATGCGGGTAGAGTGTTGTACAAGCTGCGCTAGGTCATTAAGGATAGAAAAGATGTAGGCTTGTGCACCAGGTGGATCAGTGAAAGGAGAGGAGAGCCAAAGGTGTTGGTGAACATTGAAATCTCCTAGAATGGAGATTTCAGAGAAAGGAGAAATGGATAGAATGTGTTCCATCGTAGAAGTAAGATAGTCAAAGAATTTTTGATAGTAGAATTAGGAGATAAGTAAACAGCACAGATATATTCAGTCAGAGAATGACAGGAAAGCCGAAGCCAGAGAGTAGAGAATTCAGAAGAATCAAGTTCAGGAGCATGAGAGCAAGATAGATTGTTGCGTACATATACGCAACAGCCACCTTTGGCTTTGAAATGAGAATAGAGAAAGTAGGAGGATACAGAAAAGGGTTTGCTGTCAGTTGCCTCAGACAGCTGAGTCTCAGAGAGACAGGTAAGGTGAGGTTTAGAGGAGAGGTGGTGGTGTTCAACAGAGCGAAAGTTAGAGGAAAGGCCGCGAATGTTACAGAAATGGAGTGAGTCAGACAGTGGTTCCAGGCAGCTCTGTGAGTTGTCACCGGGAGAGGGGCGGATGGTGAGGGCATTTATGCCCCCCCCCCCCGGGTCTCCGAGGCATGATTTATGTGCACCATTTTCTTTTTATACAAATTTTGAAAAGGAAGTGTAGTGTGCTTGTAGTTTGGTGTTGACAGTTAGAGGAACTTGTATTGGAGAGCATGCTGGTCTACTCTCTGTGTTACTGAGACACTGGAAAAGATCAGTAAAGGGGGATGGTCAGGAACAAGTCCTGATGACTGATGAAACGGGAGCACCAGCTCTCCCTGTCATCAGCCTTCCATCCACCATGGGAGTACCGACTGGTGCTATGGTCTACTCCAACACATACATACATACATACACATACAGAAAGATTGCAGAAGATTTCCCATTAAAATTCCATGCCTGATCTAAGGCTAATTTGCCAGTTACCCACCAGTTTACTTGTACAGTACCAGTTGTGTGGAAAAAGATGTGATATGGAACACATCACTGACACCAAATAAGGACTGGCTGTAGGTCTTCACATACATATACTAGTACTCATTAAGTTTTACTAAAAATGCTGTAGCTTCTCTTTCCGTTTTCCATCTTTTCATGCAGTTATTTTTTTCCCTGTCCAAGAAACAGATTTGTTCAAGTAAATGTTGATGAGGAACTCCATTAGCAGTTTCTTTTGCCAAAAACAAATAACAAGATATTACTGTACAGTGACCTCAAGGCATTGAGTCTTGGTGTAAAGATAAATTAACACCAAGACTCAATGCTTTGAGGTCACTTTCCCATACAACATTTGGATACAACAAAGAAACCACCACCACAGTATGCATTCAGTATATATGTTCAATGTTGAATTATGGAAGCCCTGCTTGGGCTTCTAACCACACTAAGACACACTACAACACTCTACAGATCATACAGAACAAGACCCTAAAAATAATCACAGGCTGCACAGTTACTACACCCACAGACCACCTACACCATGAAACCAAAGTCCTCAAAGTCAGTGATCATCTAGACATGAGAGGCACACAAATTCTCAGTGCAGCCTCCACAGACCCACACCATCCAGACACACACACACACACCAAGGAACATCAAAACACCCAGCACATGATATTATACACAAATACTGTCAACTCTCCACCCACGCCCGCCTTAGACCAGCTTCCAGAAGCATATCCATACTCAGATCACTCGCCGCTCCGTTCAGTCACTCAAAGACAACACACAGCTGCATACACGGCCTCCCAAAATCCACCCTTCTGAATCCTATCTCCCTCATGAGGACAGG
This sequence comes from Birgus latro, assembly GCA_018397915.1. Taxonomy (NCBI): domain Eukaryota; kingdom Metazoa; phylum Arthropoda; class Malacostraca; order Decapoda; family Coenobitidae; genus Birgus; species Birgus latro. The sequence goes on from JAGKTI010009004.1 coordinate 3,007, forward strand.
GTCCACCTGGCCAGGCTGAGATGTGGGCATCATCCAGCCCTATTGAGTTATCAGAAGAGGCTGGATGACTCTGTTGCTGATGCCTGTCAAGGATGCAACACAGCACCCGATACTATTAAGCACATTATGGAAGACTGCATTGCAGACAGTCGTCTATGCCAACATACACTTCTTGAGAGCTCTCTTGGAAAGGCTGGTCTCAGCCGTGGATTTCTCAGGGACCCTGGGCTGTTCGGCCAGACTGCCTATGGAACACTACTGCTACTGCTACTACTGTACAGTATTTTGGTAATACAGTACTGTATATACAGTAATCTCTCTACTATCCGGACGTCCACTATCCGGATACATCACTATTCGGACATCGTGGGCTGATGGTCGAAACCCCAAAATTGCTCAAAAAAAAAAAAATCTGATTTTTTCCGACCGCGTCAGTTTGAATTTCCCGCGCGCACCGACTAGCTCCCTTCCCGCCCAGTCTCCCTATTACTAGTTCTGTGTCAACTCCCGTGAACAGTGGACGGCTGTCCGATCGTTTGCGGTATTTTCGTTCTCGTTTAAATAGTCAAAAGTCACAGTGATAAGGATTAAGTGTAGTTAAACACTGGATTACTGGACATGCTTCAAGAGCAATTATGACCACTGTAAAAACCTTAGAGATAGGGGGTAAACAACAGTCATGGACTGTAAGTAAACATTGTCAACTTCTAAATATTTTCCATAATCACTTCTAAATCCTCATTCTCTGGTTACATTTTATTTACTTCATGCTTTGTGTCTCATATTTGAGTGCACAGGCTGTGAAAGAGGTGATTTTCTCAGTGATTACCATGTCTCTTACATACGTTCACTATCTAGTCAACTGGTGAACATTTTTGCCCCACACACCTCTAATCATTATTTTTCTTGTTACATTTTATTTACTTCATGCATTGTATCCCATATTTGAGTGCATAGGCTGTGAAAAGGTGATTTTCTCATTAATAATCATGTCTCTTCCTTACGTTCATTATGTAGTCAGCTGGCGAACACACTTGCCTTACTCACCTCAAAATCATCATTTTTGGGTTAAAATTCGATTAATTCATGCTTTGTGCCAATTATTTATGTGATTGGGGTCTTAAGTGCTATGCATGTCTGGTAGGGAGGTAGGTAGGTGGTTTTCTGATTTAGGTTAGGTTAGGGTCAGGAATGACTGGTGCTGTTGGTGAACAGTGAACACCTTTGCCATACCTAACTTTTTCTGGTAACAATTTATTTATTTGATGCTTTGTATGCTATATTTTAGTGCATAAGATATGAGAAATGATGATTTTCATAGTGATAGCCACGTCCGATACTTACTAAGCTGCCAACTCGTGAACACCCCTGCCTTACTTACCTCAAATTCATCATTTTTGGGTTAAAATTCGATTAATTCATGCTTTGTGCCAATTATTTATGTGAATGAGGTCTTAATTAAGTGCTATGCATGTCCGGTAGGGAGGTAGGTAGGTGGTTTTCTGATTTAGGTTAGGTTAGGTTAGGGTCAAGAATGACAGGTGCTGTTGGTGAACAGTGAACACCTTTGCCATACCTAACTCTTTTTCTGGTAGCAATTTATTTATTTGATGTTTTGTACCCCATATTTTAGTGCATAAGATGTGAGAAATGATGATTTTCATAGTGATTGCCACGTCCGATTCTTATTAACACTTAGCTGCCAACTCATGAACATCTATGCCTTACTTACCCCAAAATTATCATTTTGGGGTTAAAATTCAGTGAATTCATGCTTTGTGTCCATTATTAAATGCATATGGTGTGAGAAAGGGTGATTTTCATAGTGATTTCCATGTCTGATACTTACACTTGCTGGCAAGTTGTGAGCACCTATGCCTTAGTCACCTCTAAATCATCATTTTTTGGTTAAAATTCAGTTAATTCATGCTTTGTGTGCATTATTTACGTGAAAGGGGACTTAAATAAGTGCTATGCATGTCTGGTAGGGATGTAGGTATGTGGTTTTCTGATGTAGGTTAGGTTAGGGTCATGAATGACCGGTGCTGGAGCTTCAGGGCCACTATCCGGACATGACCACTGTCCAGTCATGCCTTTGGCTCTATTACATTGGATAGTGGAGGGATTACTGTATAGAATGTCGTATTCTTTACAGTGACAGGCTCCTTTACTTAGTGCTTTAATTCTTTTGCCCACACAGCTTCAGTCCCAGCAGAACATAGTGAAAATGCGAAAGATGAAAGGGAAGATAATGCTCTGCCCCCAGTGTGAGTGTCCCTTCAAAGGCGGAATGAATCTTCATTCTCGTATTCGAGCTCACGGGGTGAGTAATATTATTCTAGTCAGTTTATAGGGGTTATGAATTCTTATAACCCCCTCCTTCCCTGCTTGTTTGAAAAATATTCTGTTGCAGTTTTCGTTACTTGCATGTCCCAGAGATGTTGAAAAGGTTTGGTTCACTGAATGCCTCCAGCTAATGGTGATTTTTTATTGTATTTACTTGTTGTTGTTATTTTTATTTTTATTATTGTTATTGTTATTATTATGATTATTACTGTTATTGTTATTATTTTTCCATGGAAACATGGAAAAGTCTCCACTGTTCTGAAACCAAAGAAGGACTCAATACGCCTTTCTTTGTACACTCTCATAGCAACTCATAGCGCACCATCCAAGATAACCAAAGGCACTACCCTTGCATCCAGAATACATTACAGAAACACTTGGATCTGCTCCTTATGCTTCTTCCCCCCACCCACTAACCCCCCCACCAACCCTACTCCTACTTCCTCGATACCTCCTCAGCCAAACCCACTGATCCTTCCCACACCATACAATCCCCCAACCCCTTCCATTCCACCCCATCCTAATCCACCCCAACCCTTACCTCTATCACAACCTTTTCCTACAACCCCCCCCCCAATGCTGCAGCAGCCAACTCACATTGGACACACAACATACACATCCTTCAGTTAAACATAGATGGCATACACACCAAAAAACATACACACCAAAAAACAAGAACTCACACAATTTACCAAACAACAAAACATACACATTGCCTTCTTACAAGAAACAAACTACATAGAACACAAAAAATGCCTACATTTCATAATTTCACCACTGTTCGACAAGACCGGGCCGACGGTGGTGGCGGTGGACTCATCACCTTGGTACACAAATCCATAAACTTTTCAGATACTAGTGCACACACAAAATCACTTCTCCCCCAACTTGACAGTGGAAATACAGTCAATTAAAATATGCACTGGTAACACATCACATATAACAATTGCCAACACACACATTCCCCCCCCAGTCGTCTCCCACAGTTCCACACAATTACTTTCCACAAATACACCACATCACTAACATACCCAACGTCATCCAGGGTAGTGATTTCAACGCCAAGGCATTGGCCTGGCGTGTCAACAACCCTGACACAGACAGAGGGCTGGTACTACAATCTCAAACAGATTATCTTTTCATACTGAATAATCTGCATCAACATACCCATATCCCACACCAAGCCCTCTTCCTCCCATCATCCCCAGACATCACCTTTTGCTCCCCAAACCTCACCCCCACAACATCCTGGAGAGTGGTCAAAACCCTTGGATCTGATCTCCCAGTCGCCATCATTACCAAAACCAGAATCAGCCCATCTGGCCACAGACACACACACACTAATTATAAGAGAGCCAACTGGGAGGCCTTCACAACTGAAACAGAACAACATTTCAAAACATTAAACAGTACATCTATCACAGATATCAATACTGCTGTGCTCACTTTCAGTACAATTATACAAAATGTAGACAAAAGACACATCTCTAGAGGCAACAGAAAGACACACAACCCCAACTTCACACCAGAGATTCAACCAACAGGACACGCTATGACCCCCATACACAAGACACCATACAACAAATACAGGAACTCAACACTCAGATAAATAATAAAATATCAGAACAGCAAACACTAAACTTGAATAATTATCTCAAACACTTGCACCGTACAACAAATACAGGAACTCAACACTCAGATAAATAATAAAATATCAGAATAGCAAACACTAAACTAGAATAATTATCTCCAAACACTTGAACACAAAACAAACACCAGCAAACTCCACAAAACACTAAACAGCATCATGCTATCCAACATCAACACTACAGTCACATGCTGCCATCACAACAGCAGACATCATACCTTCAAACAAACAAGAAGCAAACTCTCATCAATCACTTTTCACATGTCAGCCATCTAAACCCTCATCACGACGTCCGACGTATCAACCGAAGTAAGAGACAGTTCCCCATAGACCCAGACTATGCACCTTTCACTTACAGCCAGATGAAGCACATCATTAGCAGCCTTAAGCACTCATCTGAATGTGGACCAGACAACATAAGCAACATTCGCCTTAAACACCTTGGACCACAAGGCATACAAGCACTCACCAACATATCAAACTACTGCTACTCACACAGCATAATACCCAACGTCTGGAAGCATGGCATTATCATCACTATCCCTAAACCCAACAAAGACACCACGTTATCTTCCTCACACCGCCACATCACACTCCTCTGCACCCCCTCTAAAGTCATTGAACGACTGGTACTACAACTAGTTACACCTCACCCCCCCCCCCAGCCCCATCACAGCATGGTTTTAGGCCACTACACACCACATTCACTCTTCTTACAGACCTTACACAGAGAATTTTTGATGGCATAAATTCAGCTAGGCCACCACACAGAACACTCTTAGTCACACTAGACATTAGCAAAGTGTTTGATGCCATCCCCCTCCAAAACCTCACAAACAAAATATTCAACACAAACATGCACAATAACTCAGAAAGATGGCTGGCAAACTACTTAGCAGGCAGATGTGCGCATGTAAACATTTGCTGATCAGTCTTCGAAAATCAGAAACTTCACAAATAGCGTCCACCCAAGATCTGTTTTGTCCCCTACACTCTTTAACCTTTAACACCCTGCACACCACAGATACACATAGCTTCCTATGCAGCTGGGATACATGTACACACCAAAATGCAAACACAGCTGCACACATCCTCGAACCTTAACTCAACACACTACATGAATGGTTCACCACAAATAGACTCAAAATAGCCCCAGCCATATCTACAGTGACCATTCTCACAAACTGGACAGCAGAACACAGTCACATTCCACACCTCACCATAAACAACACTCCCCTACGACACACACACATACACACCCAAAATCCTTGATGTAACATACAATACATCAGTGTCATTTAAACAACACACCACCATCCATCCATCCATCATCCAATCCTGTATTGTCCCATGTGGAGCATAGGAGCCCGGGACTAGGCAAGTTGGTCCTGGCATTTAAGATGAGAGTGACCAGCCTCACTCATCCCTGAGTGGCATTACAAGAACAGTAAATTCCAACCACCTCTTGGATATAATCCTTCACCAGCTCAATCCGATTGGGGCACCTTATTTACCCACTAAACGACCAGGTGCCATAATTTGGTTATATGGTTACCACCCAGCATAGTAAATGGTTTCCTGGTTTACAGGAAACCATTTGGCTTGTCACTCATTGTTGAGTCACCCACAGGCAGAACAAAGAGGAAAGAATGAGGGAAAGAAAGACAGAAGGGGGAATGTAAAGTCACCCGTAGGCAGAAGGACGAGGAAAGAGTGAAGGAGAGAAAGACAGAAGAGGATGGAAGGAAAGAGGGATGAAGTAGAGGAAAGGGCAGACACCTGAGAGCAGCATTACATCGAGTGGATGGTGAATGCCCCCACCTACCACAAACATTAAAAATAAAATAATTCCAAGACTCAGTGCCTGGAGGTCACTTGCCCATACAACATTTGGGCACAACAAAGAAATCACCACCACCACAGTATACAAACAATATATACATTTAGTGATGAATTATGGAAGCCATGCTTGGGCTCCTAACCTCACTAAAACACACTACAACACTCTACAGACCATACAAAACAAGGCCCTAAAAATAATCACAGGCTGCACAACTACTACACCCACAGACCACCTACATCAAGAAACCAAAGTCCTCAAAGTCAAGGATCACCTAGACATGAGAGGCACCCAAATTCTCGCTGCAGCCTCCACAAACCCACAACATCCACAGCACTACATGGCAGCACACCCACACACTCCAAGGAACATCAAAACAACACCCAGCACACGGTATCATACACAAATGCTGTCATCTCCTCCCCCTTGCCCGCCTCAGACCAGCTTCCAGAAGCACATCCACACTCAGATCACTCGCCGCTCCATTCAGTCACTTAAAGAATACACACAGCTGCATGCACAGCCTTCTGAATACTATCTCCCTCGTGAGGACAGGGTTCACCTGGCCAGGCTGAGATGTGGGCATCATCCAGCCCTCTTGAGTTATCAGAAGAGGCTGGATGACTGTCGCTGATGCATGTCCAGGAAGCAGTACAGCACCCGATACTATTAACCACATTATGGAAGACTGCATTGCAGACAGTCGTCTGTGCCAGCAACGCAACATACACTCCTTGAGAGGTCTCTTGGAAAGCCTGGTCTCAGCCGAGAATTTCTCATGGATTCTGGGCTGTTAGGCCAGACTGCATTGGGAACAGCTACGACTGTCCCAACTCATGTTGTTGCTTACAAGGTGAAATAATGATTTAGATTTTGATATTGTCAATTGAATGTCATAATCACAAGGAAGGTCCAAGGTCAAGGTCACTTGTGAAGGTGAATGTAAACATTTTGGTCTGATTTAGACCCAACTTCATAGTAGGGTTCAGAGTAAAGCAAGAGTAAAGGGAGTTGATTTTGAGAGCAATGGTGAAGATCAAGGTCACAGGACAATCAGATGTTTGACCCTTTGACCAGTTGATGAGCTCTTTGGTACAGAATTGCACTCACTGGATGCTCCTTCTTGTTTTGAATTGTATTTGTGTAGTGTATGCATAGTTTGTACTATAACTTGTTGTTGCCTTTGCAGTTGGTGAGTTCGTTCACCAGGTGTGGATTGTGCAAAGTCCGATATTACTCTCGAGCAGACTTGGAGAAACACTTCCTTACTCTTAAACATCTTAATGTAAGTTGTTACTGAATTTTTTTGTTTTTAAAGGAAGACTGGAAATTACATTATGGATAGGGCACTCTATCTGTATAATTAGCATGTTATAACACTTTTCACAGTATATTGTTGGTTTTTTTACATATGTATTTGTTTATTTTTAATGCATTACATCTTCATTGTTCAATCAAGAGCATAGGGAGGGCTATGCTACTCATTCCAGACTTGTAAGATAAGAATATCTAGTCATTATCCCCTGAGTGGCATTGTGTGAGAACTAATCCCTGAGTGGCATTGTGTGAGAACTAATCCCCACCATTCCTATGAATTTAAATCTTTAATGGGCCATACCTTGTTAAATCATCATAGCCCACTATTGGATATTGTTATGATGTGAACTATCAGAACATTCTAATTATATAGAGATATTGCCCAATCTATCATGTTACTCCATCCAGTTTAATTTTACTGTTTTTATCATTATCTTCTCTAAGGATAGGAAAGAAGGAATTTGTCCACATATTCCTTGTATGTCTAACAGGCTATGTAGAGGGGGTAAAGGGATGGAGACCGTGTCATTTTGTATTGGTTTAGGAATGTGGCAAATAGACAGAGCTGGGCACCTCTGCGGTCACTTCCACAATCCACAATTTCAGCAATAGGAAACAGCATGATTTTAGTTGTGGAATTGTGATTGCGGCAAACTTGTCCGAAACCTGCGGTATTGCGTTGCGGAAATACTGCCGCAGTCCCAATCCTGTCCACAATCTCCCACATGGCGGTCAGTGTCAGTTAGTACAGGCTGCAGCATGACTCATGATTTGTATCAAGCTTGAACAGCATTTCTGGCCAGCGGTGGTGGTGGACAAGGCGTTGCTGCATCAGTTAGCAGTGGGGATGGGTGATACCAGGAGAAATGATTTGATATGATACAATACGATATACATACTGTAAGCCGGCATGTTAGTAAATTTTGTGGCATGCATAGCTAATCATGCACAGTTGTTCCACAGTTTGACAGATGATGATCTTAAGGGCTAATGTAATGGTGATCACTGAAAATACAGTACATTTTTTATGGTCTTACTGAGTTACTATCAGCAAGAATAAGCACATTTCTATAAATTATGTATACATGCTTTGTGGCCTGCATTCTGCTGCTGGTCAAGTTGATTTTCCCAAGTAGCACAAAGGCTATTTCTTTTCTTTGTAATATATTTTTTGTAAAAAAGGATATGATTATATTATAATGTTTTTAGTATTGTGAGTTTTTCATGGTATGCCCTAACTCTGATACAAAATAAAAAGTGATAGATATACATGTGAGTTTACATCAGTACCTTACAAAATTATGGTTCTGAGGAAGACAATTGTAATGGGTAAGATTTCAGTAAATACGCCTAGGTATTGGTGACAATTTTAAAAAACATCATAATTGTCATAAATAGATTATCTATCTATCTATCTATTGCCAGACGCCTCAATCCCGAACGGGGTGGCCACAAACAAATCGCCTCCATGTCACTCTGTCCCCTGCCATTTCACTACCACGCTCCCAACTCACACCCCCCTCTCTCATATACCTCTCCACTCCATCCCTCCATCTCATCCTCGGCCTCCACCTCCCTCTCGCCCCCTCCACCTCACTCACATACACTCTCCTCGTCAATCTTTCACTCTCCATCCTCTCCACATGCCCAAACCACCTTAACGTGTTTCTCCTAACGCTTCCCATCACGTCCTCAAGCACACCACAACGCTCCTTCACTTCCTCATTTGTTAGTCTGTCTCTCCATGTGACTCCACATGCTCCTCTCAAATAACTCATTTCCACTGCTCTCACTCTTGACTTCTGTCCTTCCAACAGGGTCCAAGCTTCACTTCCATATGTCAGAGTTGGTATCACAATACTGTCATGTAACAACTTTTTCACTTCCATGCTCACCTCCCTGTTTCTTATCACTGCTTTCAACGAACCAGCAACCTTCCTTCCCTGCTGTACCCTTTCGAGCACTTCACCCTCCAGACTACCATCCTTACTCATCACACTGCCCAAGTACTTAAATTCACTCACATTCTCCATTTCCTTCCCATCCAATCTCACTGTACACTCACTGGCTTCACTTCTCTCGAAGACCATCACTTTACTCTTCCCCACATTCACCTTTAGATTCCGTTTCTTACACACTCTCCCAAACTCATCTACCAAGCCTTGCAGCTCCCCTTCGTCTTCACTCAACAACACAGTATCATCTGCAAACAACAGTACAGG
>JAGKTI010009004.1:12617-32099 GCA_018397915.1 Birgus latro
GGGACTCTACCCTCCTCCCAAGCCAATCTGCACACCTTCCACATCCATTCTATTACTATCTCTCCCCCATGCTTCAGCATTTCACCACACACTCCATCAATTCCTGGGGCTTTCCCCATTTTAACTTTCTTCATTGCTTCCACCACTTCCATCCTGGTGATTTCTTCCTCTCTTCTCACAACCCTCCTTCTCCCTGCCATTCCCCAGCCACTTATACTTGCATTACTTTCATTCTCTATGTTCAACAGTTCATTGAAGTGTTCTCTCCATCTGTTTACTTTTTCTCCCTTCTCCACTAGTAATCTACCATTTTTATCTTTCACACCCCCACTGCCTTCGTTGGCACCCTGTCTAGCTCTCTTTACCTCCTTCCAGAACATTTTCTTACATTCCCTCCACTTTGCACTCAAATTCCTTCCAAATTCCTCATCCACTCTCTTCTTACTCTCTCTTACTAATCTTTTCACCTCTCTCCTCCTCACTACATATAACTCTCTTGTCCATCTCTCAGCTTCTTCGTTGCCCCTGTTTCTCATCCACTCATTATATGCTTTCTTCTTTTGTGCCACAGCCTCTCTCACCTCTTCGGTCCACCATGCTGTTGCCTGAACCCCCTTTCGTCTCCTCTTCACCCCACACACCACCTCACATGCTGCACAGATTTCTTCTGTCAAATAGATTATAAATACAATAATTCAGTACATTACGAATCAATTTACCCCCTGTTTGTGTACTTTGTATAGAAAATTGTGAAACTGCATTGCGGTTGCGGTATTGAGGTAGCGGAACTGCACATTCCAAGTTTGTTATGGTAAGGGTCAGAGTTTGCAGAGTTGCGATTACGGAGTTGAATTTTAGATTGCGGTGCCCAGCTTTGCAAAAAGATTGCCCAATACTTGTGCTGAAAACTTTCATACCTCCCACACTACAGCTGAGGAGGGGAAGAGTTTGTACCTTTGCCTTCCTTTTCTTTTTTTAATCATGTCCTCAGTGAAATAACGCTGTGCTTTTAATCTCACCTTGTGCAAGTTTGGGAAGTAGAGGTCATTGTAATGATACCCATCATCAGGTCATGTAGTATCCCCTATAGTGAGTGGATATTTTATATAGTATTATTTTTCTTCTACCAGACAGTTTTATTCATTTTAGGTGACTGCCTCACAAAGTGAAGAAGTTTATGAAGGCTGTATCTTCTAATGCATGAAGTTTTTCCTGAGTTGTCACAGGAGATAACAAAAATGAAGTGTATAGTGTGTCATTAGCAAGAATGAAATGTAAAGTGTGTCATAAACAAGAATGAAATGTAAAGTGTCATTAGCAAGAATGAAGTGTAAAGTGTGTCATTTGTAGAGGCTAAGGTGCCTTAATGGGCAACGTAGGACTGGATGATGGATGGATGGTACACTGTTATTTTATTATATGGTACCTGATGAATACTTGGTAGTTACTTAGTACATTTTGCTTTGTTTCTTTCAGGTTAGACTTCATTTCCTAAATGAGGAAGTACAGATAGTTTAATGGTTGAAAAATTGTCAGTAAATACAGCATGTAAACTATCACTTTCTGAATTTTTCCTAATGTTTCAGCGTGCACATAAGATATGGTTACGGGACAGGGATGGAGCTCTGAAGATCAGGAACCAAGATTATGGCTTCCCTGAGATGAGTAAGTATATATTCAAAGGCAGTCATCAGTATACCCTGAACAGACTAAACCAAGGGCCAGGGAATGGTACATTTGCTTTCAGGTTAACCCGTCCAGTCTCGACCGGTTTTTTTACCCAGCCTGCCCCCAGATCCCGGCCGATTTTGGACTTTTAGTTTTTTGGCTGAAACCTTCGCTTTTGGTGAGAAACATCGAAAATTCATAGAGAAATCACGATCATGAGGTTAGATATGTAGATACAGGTGTCACTCAACCTTACGTTTTCCTTCTTTTTCAGGGTACCTGGCTAAAGAAGATAAACTATGGAAGGGTTAACTAATTCAAGCCACTTTAAATACGTACAGTATTTATATAATTTATTTGGTACGAATTTATGTGTAGTACAAGTCTGTATTGGTTTTCAGACAATAATATAGGTGTTTATAAGCATTGTTCTCTCACCCAAAACCCCAGTATATGGCACCTTCCTTTATGACATTACCACCTCATCACTTCTGTTTGTTTCTACTTCTAGGTTCTTTGTTTCTTTGTCCTTCACCTCAGGAATCACTTTCACCGTGAATTTCGTCATTGGAGAGACCGTGGGGCAACATACCTTTACTGGCCAGGTTACAGCTAACAGATGAATTGCGCAGTGTGGGGGGGAGGGGGGGTTAGGTGGGGCCAGGCAGTATCCCTGCTTGACAGCAGGTAGAGGAAGGTCTCCCACATATCCCTACCAAAGATCACTCGCAAATGTTGAAAAATGTGCACACAATGGGCCTTGCAATTGAGTGACATACGATGCACGTCGTTGGATCTGTCCACGGAAAAAAGTAGCGGTGTGCATCATACGTCGGTGGGACTCGGCGGGTTAAACAGGTGACACCATAGGTCAGTGAATGGTGCAATCTATCTACCTGTCTATTGCCAGACACCATAATCCCGTAAGGGGTGGCCATTTGACTTTTGAGTTATTTGTTTTACAGGGAGGGGCAAAAACCCTCCACCAACCCACTTGTTGACACGTAGGGAGCACGCATGGTTTGGTTTTATTTTTACCACCCAATGCTGTAAATGGTTTCTTGGCTTACAGGGAAGCATTTCTTGTCACTCAATGTAAAGCCACCTGTAAAGGAAAGAAAAGCAATAAGAAGTGACAGGAAAGATGGGAGAAATAGGAGGAGAGGAGGGCAGGCACAGAAAAAGAATGCTAAAGGCTAAAGAAGAAGTAGGCAGCATTACATCAAGTGAGTGGATGATGGTTGCCACCACCTATGGTGCAATCACTCTAAGATAAAATGACCGAACCATGGGCTATTGAATCACCCATTCACTTTAAAGTAATACAGATTCCACAGAAGAGTAAGTTCACAGCAAGATGATGGGAAAGTCAATGAAGGTGATAGACATCTTTGGCCTGTGGTTTTTACATGCTGGGAGGATAATGATTGTTTCATCTGTATGTGATCGCAAGATTATGTAGTGAATTGTCATCATAGTACTGTGTAGGGATGTTTTGATATCAGATGATGGATCTGCAGGCATTGATTCTTAAAGGTTTGGCTAATCTTCACGTCATCATCATCGTCATCATCATCATCTGGACCTCCTTACCCACCCGAGGGCAGGGTGAGGAGTAGCAACGTCCAGGCAGCCAAAGTTTACCCAGTTCAATGGGCCACGCTTCCATTCACTCATCATTCAAGCCCTCGAAGTTCTGGCTCCATTAGATAGGCCAAAAAAATTCATGTTCTGTAGCTTCACATATACCTATCTGATAGAGCCAGTCTGAACACTGTCGCGTTAAAAGGGGTGTTAACTCTCTGGTTATGCACTTCACACAGAATGTATCCATCCAGCTTCGTCTCTTGTCAGCACTTCCATACCTTTCTTCCTCATACACTCATCCACTATATCCCTCCACCTTTTTCTTGGCCTGCCTCACCTCCTCCCTCCTTCAGATGCACTCAGATATACCCTTTTCACCACTCTGTTGTTATCCATTTTCTCCACATGACCAAACTGTCTCAGTACACTCTCTTCGATTCTGGTGTCCACAGACTTCGTCGCTCCACACCTTTCACATATCACATTATTCTTTATTCTGTCCACACACTGTATTCCACATACATTCCTCAGCAGTCCTATCTTCACTGCTCTTACTCCTGACTTTTCATTTTCATGCCATACCATAGTCTCATCATTATGTTAAAATTGGCATGAACACTCCTTCATGTAAGCCTCGTGCAGCTGCAGCACTCAAGCCTCTGTTTCTTATCAAGGCATTCATAACACCAGCTACTTTTCTCCCTTGTGTCACTCTACTTTCCACTTCTTTTGCATTTTCCTCTCTTTTCTGTCACAGTGCCCAGGTATTTGAACTCTCTCACCAATTCCAGTCTCTTGCCATTCACTGTAACATCATACTGGGAGTCACCTTCTCTCTTAATAACCATCACTATACTCTTTTTTCTATACTCACTGTACTCACTATTACTCTCAAGGCACAGCACTCACAGACAACTACAAAACTCTGCACTAGTCTGCCAAGCTTTTGTCCAGTATTTGTACGTAGCACTGCATCATCGGCATACAGCAAATTTGAGATATCCCATCCATCACCATTCATTAACAGTGCCATCACTCTCTCCATTACTCATGTTTTTACTTCTCTCATCACCCTGTCCATATATTTATATATTGAACAACCATGGGGACATCACGCAACCTTGCCTACATTGATTATGAACCATTCACTGATGCCCATTTACCCTTACACTTGCCTCAATATTATTATAAAAATTCTTCACTGCACCTAGCAGCTCACCATCTACACCGTGTAAGTGAAAACCTTCCACTGTCCTCCTCTGTCTACTGTGTTGTATGCTTTTTTCAGATCTATAAATGCCACAAACACCTTATTGTCCTTCTCACATGCCTTCTCTACTATCTGTCTCACAGCAAATATTTAATCCACACATCATCTGTCACTCCTAAAGCCACCCTGTTTATCACTCACTAGGACTTCTGATATCTCTCTTACTTTCTCTATATTTATTCTTCCATATACCTTCCCTTCAACACTCAGTTGACATGCAGCAATAATTCTTGCACTCACTTTGCTCACCTTTATTTTTGTACAGCCTTTTTCCACTGTACTGGCAGTTTCACTCATCCCTGCCTTCTTACATACATCCAATGAGCACTTCATTCCATTCTTCCCACTGCACTTTATCATTATTTTATTTATTTATTTTTTTATTTTAAAGAGTAGAGGAAGGAAAAACAAATGAATAATAAAAAAATAAAAAAATCCATACACCAGATTACTGGTGTCCTCCATTCATGAAGTATCTGTAACAGTCGGACTTGAACAGCTGTAGGTCGAAATTTGGAGGGAAATTACTCTGGGGAAGTGAGTTCCAGAGAAATGCAGTTTGGGGAATCAAAGAATTCTGATAGGTGGAGGTAGTAGTAGTAGTAGTTGTTCCGTAGGCAGTCTGGCCATGGCCGAGACCGGGCATTCCCACAGAACACTCAAGGAGTGTATGTTGTGTTGTTGGTGTAGGTGATTGTGTGTAATGCAGTCTTCCATGATGTGCTTAATAGTATGGGGTGCTGTGTTGATGTCCTGGACAGGCATCAGTGACGGAGTCATCCAGCCTCTTCTTATCACTTAAGAGGGCTGGATGATGCCCACATCTCAGCCTGGCCAGCGGGACACTGTCCTCACGGGGGAGATAGGATTCAGAAGGATGGATATCAGGAGGCCCTGCATGCTGGTGTGTGTTGTCTTTAAGTGACTGAATGGAACTGCGTGTGATTTGAGTATGAATATGCTTCTGGAAGCTGGTCTGAGGCGGGCAGGGGGGAAGAGATGATAGTATTTGTGTATGATATCGTGTGCTGGGTGTTGTTTTGATGTTCCTTGGTGTGTGTGGATGTGCTGCCATGTAGTGTAGTGGATGTTGTGGGTTTGTGAAGGCTGCAGCGAGAATTTGGGTGCCTCTCATGTCTAGATGATCCTTGACTTTGAGGACTTTGGTTTCTTGGTGTAGGTGGTCTGTGGGTGTAGTAGCTGTGCAGCCTGTGATTATTTTTAGGGCCTTGTTTTGTATGGTTTGAAGAGTGTTATAGTGTGTTTTAGTGAGGTTAGGAGCCCAAACAGGGCTTGCATAATTCATCACGGAACGTATATATTGTTTGTATACTGTGGTGGTAGTTTCTTTGTTGTGTCCAAATGTTGTATGGGCAAGTGACTTCAGGGCATTGAGTCTAGGCGTTAATTTACTTTTGATGTTTGTGATGTGTTGTTTAAATGGCATTGATGTATGTCACACCAAGGATTTTTTTTGTGTGTGTGTGTGGGGGGGGGGGAGTGTTGTTTGTTGTGAGGTGTGGAATGTGACTGTGTTCTGTTGTCCAGTTTGTGAGAATGGTCACTGTAGATTTGGCTGGGGCCATTTTGGGTCTGTTTGTGGTGAACCATTTATGTAGTGTGTTGAGGTAAGGTTGGAGGATGTGTGTGGCTGTATTTGCATTTTGGTGCATGCATGTAAGTGTTATGTCATCTGCATAGGAAGCTATGTGTATCTGTGGTGTGTGGGGTGTGGGTATGTCGTGCATGTATAGGTTGAAGAGTGTAGGGGGCAAAACAGATCCTTGGGGGATGCCATTTGTGAAGTTTCTGATGTTCGAGGACTGACCGGCAAAAGTTACATGTGCACATCTGCTTGCTAAATAGCTTGCCAGCCATCTTTTTGTGTTATTGTGCATGTTTGTGTTGAATATTTTGTTTGTGAGGTTGAAGCAGGGTATGGAATCAAAGGCTTTACTAATGTCTAGTGTGACAAGGAGTGTTCTAATGTGGTGGCCTGGCTGAATTCATGCCATCAAAAACTCTCTGTGTGAGGTCTGTAAGAAGAGTGTTTGTGAAGTGTAGTGGCCTAAAACCATGTTGTGATGGGGCTAGGGGGGTGTGAGGTGGAACTAGTTGCAGTACTAGTCTTTCAGTGACTTTGGAATGGGTGCAGAGGAGTGTGATGGGGCGGTGTGAGGAAGGTAACGTGGGGTCTTTGTTGGGTTTGGGGATAGTGATGATAATGCCACGCTTCGAGATGTTGGGTATTATGTTGTGTGAGTAGCTGTAGTTTGATTTGTTGGTGAGTGCTTGTATGCCTTGTGGTCCAAGGTGTTTAAGGTGTATGTTGGTTATGTTGTCTGGTCCACAGGCAGATGAGTGCTTGAGGTTGCTGATGATGTGCTTCGTCTGGTTGTAAGTGAAAGGTGCGAAGTTTGGGTCTGTGGGGAACTGTCTCTTACGTCGGATGATACGTCGGTCGTCACGATGGGGGTTTAGATGGCTGGCATGTGAAAAATGATTGATGAGAGTGTTTGCTTGTTGTTTGTTTGATGGTATGGTGTCTGTTGTTGTGATGGCAGCGTGTGATTGTGTAGTGATTCTGTTGGAGAGTGTTATGCTGTTTAGTGTTTTGTAGAGTTTGCTGGTGTTTGTTTTGTGATCAAGTGTTTGGAGATAATTATTCCAATTTAGTGTTTGCTGTTCTGATATTTTATTGTTTATTTGAGTGGTGAGTTCTTGTATTTGTTGTATGGTGTCAGGAGTATGGGGTGTTCGGGAGTGTCGTTGTATGTCCCGTTGTCTGATGAGGTGTTGAATTTCTGGTGTGAAGTTGTGGTTGTGTCTTTATCTGTTGCCTCTAGGGATGTGTCTTTTGTCTGCATTTTGTATAATTGTATTGAAAGTGTGCACAGCAGTGTTGATGTTTGTGATGGTGTAGTGTTTAATGTTTCAAAGTGTTGTTCTGTTTCGGTTGTGAAGGCCTCCCAGTTGGCTGTCTTGTAATTAGTGTATGTGTGTCTGTGGCCAGCTGGGTGATCCTGGTTTTGGTAGTGAAGATGATCAGGTGGTGGTCTCAGCCAAGGGTCCTGACCACTCTCCAGAATGTTGTGGGGGTGAGGTTTGGGGAGCAGAAAGTGATGTCCGGGGATGATGGGAGGAAGAGGGCTTGGTGTGGGATATGGGTATGCTGATTGGGATGATTGAGTATGAAAAGATGATCTGTCTGGGTGTGTATTGCCAGCCCTCTGTCTGTGTCAGGGTTGCTGACATACCAGGCCGACGCCTTGGCATTGAAATCACCACCCAGGATGATGTTGGGTATGTTAGCGATGTGATGTATTTGTGGAGAGATGATTGAGTATTGAAAAGATGATCTGTCTGGGTGTGTAGTGCCAGCCCTCTATCTGTGTCAGGGTTGTTGACATACCAGGCTGATGCCTTGACAGTGAAATCACCACCCAGGATGATGATTGGTATGTTAGTGATGTGGTGTATTTGTGGAGAGTTATTGTGTGGTACTGTGGGGGATGATTGGGGGGGAATGTATATGTTGGCGATTGTTGTGTGTGATTTGTTACCAGTGCGTATTTTAATTGATTGTATTTCTGTCGTGGTGTCATGTGGGGGGAGAAGTGACTTTTGTGTGTGCACTGGTGTCTGAAAAGTTGATGGATTTGTATACTAGGGTGATGAGTCCACCGCCACCACCATCGGCCTGGCCTTGTCTGATGGTGGTGAAATTATGAAATGTAGGTGTTTTTTGTGTTGTGCATAGTTTTGTTTCTTGTAAGATGGCAATGTGTATGTTGTGTTGTTTGATGAATTGTGTGAGTTCTTATTTTTTTGTGTTTATGCCATCTACTTTATGTTTAATTGGAAAATGTTTATGTTATGTGTGTGATGTGTGTTGGGTGCTGCAGCACGGAGGGGAGGTGGTGGTGTGGGTGGAGGGGAACGGGTAGGAGAAGGTTGTGATGGAGGTAAGGGTTGGGGTGGATTAGGTTGGGGTGGGATAGGAGAGGTTAGGGGATTGGATGGTGTGGGAAGGATTGGGAGTTAGGCTTTGGAGGTATGAGGGAAGTAGGAGTAGGGTTGGTGAGGGGGTTAGTGGGTGGGGGGAAGGGGCAAGTCCAGGTGTTTGTGTAGTCTTTTCTGGATGCAAGGGTTGTGCAGGTATAATGGGTCCAGTTTTTGCAGGAGTTGCACTGAACTGAACCCTTTGTCTGTCGGCTCGATGTGATAGGTTTTGAGCATGTTGGACATGTGTATTTGTTGGTGGGTCCAGGATTGCTCTCAATGTCCCCAGCGAGAAGTTGTCATTGAGAAATGGCTGCCGGGGAGTCATTTCTCGGTGTAGAAAAAATGATGATGATGTGTGGAGAGATGTGGTACTTGCCCGGGCGACCGAAGCCACTCCCTGGTTCTTGGGGGGCGGGGGTGGGGGTGGGGGTGGGGGGGTGCTGTCCCCCTCTTCTCCTCGACAGCCTCTGGGGGGTAGACCCACGGCGAAGATGCCACCACTCCAAGTCAGGTAGGAAGTTCTGCAATATGGCTGTGTGACATTCCAGTCATGAACGATGCCAGATGCCCGTGTAGCACGACGGAAGGCATGGAGAGGTGGCACAATGGACACAACTTCATCTGAGCATTTGCTTTCAAAATATCTGTGAAATAATGCAAGGGAGGCAACATTCCTTCTTACCTGTAGGGGAGGTAGTTTATATGTAATACCAGGGTTATCAATAATTCCAACAGCTTTGTTCTGAATTTTGTCTAGTTGTTTTTATGCAACCTCTCCAGATCCACTCCACAGGGGTGAGTAATATTCAAGCTGTGAGTGCACATGACTCTTATTAATTATAACTAACTGCTCATCAGTGTAGAAATTATGGACTCTGTACATCAATCCAAGTTTCTTTGAGGCAGTTTTAGCAAGTGATCTGACTTGAGAGGTCCAGGTGAAGGCATTGTTAAGTGAGATGTCGAGAGTTTCACTACTTTTGGGGATGGGAGTATTGGTAGCATTGAAGATTATATACGAATCTGGCAATGTCTGTCTATTAGTACATTGTATATATTTGGTTTTACTAGCGTTAAATGAGACAGGGTTGTTTTGTCCTCATTCACTGATCATAGATAAGTCTTGATGTATGGAGATGGCTGTACTGAGTTGAGAATTAGAGATATCAGACTTTGTAAATGGGTGTCTGGGTGTGAATGAACTATGATGTGTTGATTCATCTACATATGAATGGATGGGATTGTGGGTGACAGTTAAGAGATCGTTAATATAAACCAGGAACAGGGTTGGCGCCAGAACTGATCCCTGTGGCATGCCAACGTCAATTGAGTGGAAATTGGAATCTACATCATCTACTTTTTTTCTTATTTTTCTCTCGCTGAGATATGAGGCAAGTAGAAGAACAAAAGATGTTAGTCCATAGCAAGGGAGTTTGGACAGCAGGGAATGGTGCCATACTCTGTCGAAAGTTGTAGAAATATCATGGGCTACTGCATGAGTTTCTCTATATAGGTCGATTGATTGATGGATGGTATGTGTCAGGAGATTGAGTGTGTCAATGGTGGATCTTTCGTGGCAAAAACAATATTGTCTGTCACTAATTAAGTTATTGGATTCAAGGTGTTTAACTGTGTGGTTATTGATTGAAATTTCAAATACCTTACCATGAGATGACGTGCCAGCTATTGGTCTGTAATCAGAGGGTCAGAGGAACTTCTTTTCTTTGGAATTGGGTGGATATTGGCTTCTTTCCATAATTTAGGGAATGAAGAAGTATGTATGCATTTTCTAAATAATTTAACAAGAACGGGCAAATTCTTGGGAACACTTTTTCAAAACAATTGGAGGAATTCCATCTGGGCTTGGAGCTTTGTTTGTAGGTAAATTGTCTGCATACACCTCATCAGCCCCAGTTGCTTTCCCATTTTTCAGCCATTTTACAGTGTTCTTCACCTCTGCAGGTATCACGTTTCCTGGCACTGCATTCCTTCTCTGTACACCCATAAAACCAATCATAAAAAAACCCATAAACACTCACGTGCGCACACACGAGGATGTCATCAGTGGCGGAGCTCCATACAGGTGGTGGGAAAATAACGCAAAATCGGCGGCAAAAAGGAAGCTTGCCTATTGTGAATATGCGAATTGAATCTGCGAGTGGTGGTCCCATCTCACTTGAGTGAAAATAAGCCAGAGGTGTCAGTCAAATATGAGTAAAACACAGTGACGGTTTTAGTTTTGTATGTTTGCGCCATGGTGGAGAGAAGTAGTCCATTTTTGACATTCAGGGTTAGAGAGTTCGCAGGATTCTCCAGTGAAGACCAAAGCAACGGAAGTATCAGACTGAACCAAACAAGAGTAACTAGCATGGAGAAAATGGCCAAGAAGAATGCCCAGGAGTTAAAACAGGTATAGGCAATAATTAGATAACTACAAGGACAAACCTCGGAACAGGAGAGGGAGATAAAGGAGTTGAGAAGTAGGTTAGAGAGCATCTGCTCACATAATGTTGACCAGGAGAGAAATATGTCTGAATTAGAGTGGTAATGAATCAGCTGCAATTGAAATAAAACATCTTAAATGGGAAGGTGAAAGGCTGGAGGAGGAAAGGGACAAGATGAAATGTAAACTTGACGAGCGTGAATCTAAAACTAAGATGCACGAGAAACATACAGTAGTCCCTCATTTATCTGGATGCTTAGTATCCGGACGTGTTCATTATCTGGATGCTGGGCCTTGGCTGTGTTAAACCATTATCTGAATTTACTTGCTACCATCCGGATGTAAAAGTCCCCGAGAACTTGGGTTGGCCAGCTGACATGTTCAGACATTTGGTATTGTGACCGCTGGGCTCAAGCCGTGAGTGGGAAGTAGTCTGTAACTGACAACCAGAGCTAAAATGTTCGTCTGCCCCTGTGCTGAATGGTCAAAGTTACGCGCTAGTCCTATCACTCCCAGTGAACCTCCAGCACCTAAGTAATACGACTGTAACCCACAAGCGGTGTCAATACGTCCATACTCATTCCCCACCGAATGTCTGATATCACGCAGCCATGGGGGCTAAGTCTTTCCCAGCCGCCACCTCCATCAAACACAGACCACAAGCCATGAGTATATGTTCGGCGACAGCAACTGTCCGCCTCTTTCCCTAAGGTTGAAAGTCCCCTGGTCATGGTGAGTTGTGTTTCTGCATGGCCACTTGGTGTCTAACAGACTGCAAGCCACGAGTAAATGTTCGACATGTGTCGTCCGCCTGTTGACAGAAAGGGGAGAATCCTGCCCATAGTCTCACTTCTCCTCTCCTTCCCGTCCCTCCTCCATACTCTTCCGACTCTCCCATCACTCCCTTCCCTCCTTTGTTGATGACACCGACTCGTGAGTTTTCAAAGTTTTTCTGTGATATGTTCGACTACTGTTGGTTGTATCAAAATTCCACAGTAACCACGAGAAAGCTTGTAAAATTCTGCATCTAGACTTATGCTTAACTCTTGGAATGTTTTGGCAAAATTTTGAATTAGGATGGTGGGAAGTTATATGAAGGTAAGTGTTACTCCTGCACACTGTATATATTATTGCTGCATTTCTGTAATTTACTTATCAGTTTTATGTATTTTTATTAGCTTATAGCATAAACATCAACGAAGATGACGGTATACAATTTATACCAATATATCCAATTTACGTTGGCATGCTTGACCATGGAATTTTTTTTTAGAGCCCCAGGAGCAATCACTCATCACAGACAACAGATTTTCAGACCATTATCAGTTTTTTTGTGGATTTTTGTTGTTTATGCATTGTTTTCATGATGTTTAGCATTAATATTTTTTTTTTTTTTTTAATGCATGGAAGAAGGAACCAAAGGCCACGGGCCTGCATACTGTTCCTTCCAAGAAAAAGCAAAAACAGTACAAAAGAGAGCCAAATTCAAGATCCGTTCAATTCGAGATGCCTGGACACACTGCATTTGAAAGACTGGAGATCATAGGAAGTAGGAAATACAGACAGAGGAAGACAGTTCCAGAGTTGACCAGTTGCATAAATAAAAGACTGGGAGTAATGGTTAACTCTTGCATTAGAGAGTTGGACAGAAAAGGGATGAGAGTTTGTTGCTAGACGGGTACTACGTGCCCGTCGTAGAGGTGGAGGGATGCAAGCAGACAGTTCAGAGGAATCCTACGTGTGTTTTGATATCCAAGAATAGCAGATTGACCTGAAAACAATGCCAAAATTATGAGGGTTACTGTACATACAGTCGTGTATAGGTCGGGTGTTTTTTGGTTTTCTATCTATCTATCTATCTATTGCCAGACGCCTCAATCCCGCATGGGGTGGGCACAAACAAATCGCCTCCATGTCACTCTGTCCCCTGCCATTTCACTACCATGCTCCCAACTCACACCCCCCTCTTTCATATACCTCTCCACTCCATCCCTCCATCTCATCCTCGGCCTCCCCCTCCCTCTCGCCCCCTCCACCTCACTCACATATTCTCTCCTCGTCAGTCTTTCACTCTTCATCCTCTCCACTGTGTTTTTTTCATGGTTTTCTTGGTGTTTAGCATTACTTTGGATATTCCTATGTTTGTTTTGATGTCTAAATATGGCAGATTGACCTGAAAACAGTGCCAAAATTAGGGGTACTCTACATACAGTGGTGTAGGGGTCGGGTGTTTTTTAGTTTCCATTTTTTTTTTTCCCCATAGCTTTCTTGGTGTTCAGCATTACTTTGTATATTCTTATGTGTGTTTTGATGTCTAAATGTGGCAGTGACCTGAAACAGTGCCAAAATTAGGAGGGGTACTGTACATACAGTGGTGTATAGGTAGGGTGTTTTTTTGGTGTTCAGTGTGTGTGTGTGTGTGTGTGTGTGTGTGTGTGTGTTTTCCCCCATGGTTTTCTTGGTGTTGAAAATTATCTTGAATAATCCTGTGTATGTTTTGATGTCAAAATATGGCAGAATGGCTGGAAAGCACTTCCAAAATAACGAGGGCTACTATACATGCAGAAGTGTATAGGTTGGGTGTTTTTTGGTTTTCCTTGGTTTTTCTGCATGGTTTTCTTGGTGTTTAGCACTACTTTGGTTATTCCTATATATATTTTGATGTCTAAGTATACCTGAATGACCAGAAAACACTGCCAAATTAATCATAGGTACTGTACAAATAAGTTAGGTATAGGTTGGAGATGGGTATAGAGAGGGTTTGGGTGTGGTAGGGGAATAGTGTTCGTTATCCGGGTGTTACCACAACCCAGACATGCCTTTGGCTCTTTTACGTCCGGGTAAATGAGGGATTACTGTATCAAGGAAATCTAAGAACACCATAAGCGGTAGAAAAAAACTCAACAGGAAGATAAAATAAATTTTAAGGAGATTTTAGAACAACTGAAAAAGAGAAACCAGGAAAGGTGGAGAAGGAAGTGGTTAGGGGAGTAAAAAGTAAAGAATCACTTGTCAGAGATGTAGCGGACAAGAAAAAATGCGTGATTATCTCAAGTTTGAAAGAAAAACCGATGTCAGTGAGTTCAGAATGAGAAACGGAAGAACTGAGAAGGGTGAAGGAAATATTGTCCATAGTTATGGAAGGAAAGGACAAGCCCAAGAGGAGATTGAAGAAGTGTTTAGGCCTGGAAAATATGTGGATGGAAGGGCAAGGCTGCTAAAAGTAAAATTTCAGTCTCAGATCACAGTAAATGAAATAATCAACAAGACTTGGAAATTAGCAGATAAGGAAGGATTAAAAAATATCTGGATAAGGAAAATGCAAATGAGGAAGAGGAAGCTAAAATAAAGGAACTTGTTAAGGAAGCAAAGGAAAAAAGCGACCAGAGACCTGAGGAGGAGAAGACAGAGTTCTATTGGAGAGTTATGGTTTGGAAATTGAGGAAGTGGTACTGAAGGAGAGAGGGAGGGAGAAGGACACTAAAAAACAATGCAAAAAGATTGAAAGTGGCTTATGCTAATGTAGATGATCTTATCTCAGCAAGGCTAGAAATAGACGATTTCTTGAGGGTAAATGAGCCAGACATTATGTGCTTGGTAGAGACCAAGCTCAGGGAGATTATTGAAATCCAAATGGGAGTTGGGAAATACAAAACATGGAGAAGAGATAGAAAAGAGAAAATGAGAGGAGTGATGAGAGCAGTGAAAAACAGCCTAAATGTGGATAGTGTGTAACTGGAAGAAGGTATGGCTGAAGTGATAAATGTGGTAATAAAAACCAGAGGGAAAGGCAAGAGAGAGAGATCAATCTCCTCCAAGACATGGGCATAGAATAAGGAGGAATACCAGAAGAAGATGTCAGACATGGTTAGATACCTACAGAAAGTAATTGAGAAAAGCAACAGCATAATCCTGATCGGTTACTATACAGTAATTGTATTAAGTGGTAAAGTGGAAGGAGAGGATCTCAGGAAGTCATGAAGATTTGTGGGGCAGTATACTAGTAAATGTAGCAATGGGTAATGTAATGACCCAGTGGGTCAAAGAAGAGACAAGATTTAGGGGGGATGACACACCAGCAAGACTAGATTTAATTCTAACCAAAGAACTTGTTGCATCGGTGTAGGCTCCACAGGCTGGCTTGGATGATGTAGAAAAAATACATTCTGGGATGACTTGGTATGCGTGGGAAGTGATGTAGATGATAAGATGTTAGTTGTGGGAGGGGATGTAAATGATCATGTGGAAGCAGGTCAAGCATATGAAGGGAGGTACATGGGAGATGTGCATATGGTAGGAGGAATTTGGAAGGGAAAGGGTACTCAGATTTGAGGAGGCAATGAACATTTATCTAACTGTTAGTCTATCTGTCTATTTCCAGATGCCTTAATCCCATAAGGGGTGACCACAAACAAACCACCTCCATGTTGCCCTGTCCCATGCCATTTCACTGCCCTTCTCCCAGCTCACACCCCTCTCTTTCTCATATACCTCTCCACTCCATCCCTCCATCTCATCCTTGGCCTCTCCCTCCCTCCCCCCCCTCCACCTTTCTCACATTCTCCTCATCAGTTTCTCATTCTCCATCCTCTCCACATGGCCAAACCACCTCAGTGTGTTTCTCCTAACACATCCTGTCACATCCACATTCACACTACAATGCCCCTTCACTTCCTCATTAGTCAGTCTGTCTTTTCGTGTGACTCTACATGCTCCTTTCAAATAACTCATTTCCTCTGCTCTCACTCTTGACTTCTGTCCCTTCAACAAGGTCCAAGCTTCACTTCCATACGTTAGAGTTGGTATTACAATACTGTTGTGTAGTAACTTTTTCACTTCCATGCTCACTTCAGTTTCTTATCACTGCTTTGAAGGAACCAGCAATCTTTCTTTCTTGTACACTTTCAAGCACTTCACCCTCTAAATTTCCATCCTTACTCATCACACTACCCAAGTACTTAAACACACTCACATTTTCTATTTCTTCCTCATCCAACCAAACTGTACATTCACTACCTTCCCTTCTCTTGAAGACCATAACTTTATTCTTCCCTAAATTCACTTTTAGACTGTCCTCAATACTAGCAAGGCATATGGGCCTGATGGAGTCCCTCCTGTTGTCCTCAAGAACTGTGCTTCTGTGCTTACATCCTTCCTAGGTAAACTCTTTTGCCCTTGTCTTTCAGTTTGTACCTTTCCTTCGTGCTGGAACTTTGCTGTCATTCAGCCAGTCCCAAAGAAGGGTGACCATTTCCAACCCTCTGACTATCTTCCAGTTGCATTAACATCCTGTGTCTCAAAAGTTTTTGAGTTACTTCTTAACTGAAAAACATTAAGACATTTTTCCTATCACAACCTTCTTTCTGATCGTCAGTATGGAGTTCGTCAGTGACGCTCCTCTGGCGATCTTCTCACCTACCTTTCAGACTCCTGGTCATCCTCCTTTTGGGACTTTGGCGAAATTGCACTTGATATCTCAAAGGCTTTTGATTGAGTGTGGCATAAATCTTTAATTTCCAAACAGCCCTCTCACGGTTTCTATCTTTTTATCTGTGCCTTCATCTCTGGCGTCCTTTCTGGTCGTTCTATGGCTGCTGTTATAGACGGCCATCATTCTTCTCCTAGATCTATCAACGATGGTGTTCCTTAGGGCTCTGTCCTATCACCAACTCTCTTCCTTTTATTCATCAGTGACCACCTAAGCTGTACATCTAACTCTATCCACTCGTATGCTGATGATTCACCCTTCACCTTTCTATTTGGTTCTTGCAGCGTCCATCTCGGCAGTTACTTCAACAAATGAGGGATGAGGCAGTGGCACACCTAATGTCTGACTTGGCTCGTATCTCTGACTAGGGTATAAATAATCTTGTTGCTTTTAATACATCAAAAACTAAGTTTTTACACCTATCAACCTGACACAGTCCTCCACAGGAGTATCCTCTAATGTTTAATAATGTCCAGCTCGTTCCTGCATCATCCTTGAACATGCTTGGGGTTTTATTCTCTTGGGATTTGTCTTGGAAAGAACATATTACATCTCTTGTGAAATCTGCTTCCAAGAGATTAGGTGTGCTAATCCGATTCCGAACTTTCTTTACCCCTGCACGGTTGTTGACTTTATAAACGGATTTTATTTGCCCCTATTTAGAGTACAACTCTCTTGTGGGGAGGCTCCCCACATACAGCTCGTCTCAATAGGGTGGAGTCAAAGGCTTTTTGTCTCATTAACTCTCCTCCTCTTACTGGCTCCCTTCAGCCTCTCTCTCTTCGCTGCACTATTGTATCTTTATCTCATTTCTGTTGCTACTTCAATGGTCACTGCTCCTCCAAACTGTCTGCTTGCATCCCTCCACCTCTATGATGGGTGTGTAGCACCTGTCTGGCAACAAACACTCATCTCTTTTCTGTCCAACTCTCTAATGCAAGAGTTCATTTATGCAACTGGTCAGCTCTGGAACTGTCTCCCTCTGTCTGTATTTCCTACTTCCTATGATCTCCAGTCTTTCAGACGCAGTGTGTCTGGGCATCTGGAAATGAACAGATCTTGAATTTGGCTCTCTTTTGTATTGTTTTTGTTTTTTTCTTGGAGGGAACGGTTTGTGGGCTCCTGGCCCTTGGTTCTTTCTTTCTTGCATTTAAAAAAAAAAAATAATAATAATAATAATCACCAACTACTCAATCCACCTTCACATTCCCTACTTTTCCATTCATATTTCCAATAAAAAACACTCTCATTCCTCTCAAACATTCCTATGCATGCTTCTATATTTGTCCAGAACTCTTCTCTCACTCTGCTCGCACAATCTTGCGTTGGTGCATATACGCACACAATCGCCCAGATTTGTAGTCCAACTTTCAATCTTACCCACACAATCCTTGAGCCAACTGATCCAATGAACATGATTGTGTAAATATGTATTTTAGGCAAAGAGAGTAGGTTGATTGCATGAGTCTAGGAGAAATGTGTATGCTGCTGAATATAACTGAAAGTCCTCAATGCAGTCATGGATTTTTAGGATGAACAAGTACTTGTAGCTTTTTATTCATTTCGTTTTTGAAGGCTCCAACATGCTTGCATGTGTCGGCCTTGGTCACCTAATGGTGGCTCTCCACGCTGCTCGATCTTTGGCAGCCTCCCTATTCAGTCCCTTAACCCTTAAGTCACATTTAATGACCTCGTCCCATGTCTTTCTCGGTCTACCCCTCCCAACCCCTCCCCCAATATTAACACTTCTCACCCTCTGCACCCAATTATCATCCCCCATCCTCTCCACATGTCCAAACCACCTCAGCCTACCTCTCCTCATCACAACACCAATACACTCCAGTCCCATCCTACCTCTCAACTCTTCTATCGTAAACCCAGCCCCCCCAGGCCTTGCACGCAGGGACGCACTGCACATCCACCTAATCATTGTCATTTCTGTACGTTTAAACCTGCGAATATCCTCTTCCTTTACTGCCCAGGTCTCACTACCATACAGCATCACACTCCTAACACATGCTGCATACAAAGACCCCTTAGCACGTAAGGAGAGTCCTCTCAGTGTCAGGAGAGGCAACAGCTCCCTGAACTTCTTCCAACCACTTCTTACTCTAGCAACCGAGCTAACTCCAGCCCCACCTCCGGCACATAACATGTCTCCCAGATAACAAAACTCCTCCACACACTCAAGAGACTCACCTGCAAATTCAACCCTCTCATGCCTAACAATCTCCACCTGCTCTCCCCAACACACCGCACACATGAAATCAGCATTATCTCGCAGTCTACCTCTAATACCACTACATCTCTTGTGCACCCATCTATCACAAACACTGCACAAGATGGAATTACTTCCCACACCCATGTGGCAAACTGCACATGGCCACTCTCACTCTCCTCTGATTGTACCGCCACCAACCCTGGATATCATCACTTTTGTTTTATCTGCATTTACCCTTAAGCCCTTGTACCCCATACCATCTCTCCACTTCTTAAATCTTTCCTCAGCCTCCCCTTCATTCTCAGCAATCAACACCAAATCATCAGCATACAACATCTCCCATGGGAGTCCATCTCTGAAGTCACGTGAGAGGGCTTCGAGCACCATGATAAACAACAAGGGACTCAAAACTGACCAACATTCACGGGAAACTCATCACTCAAAACTCCATTCACTCTTACCTGGGTGAGAGCACCCACATACATGGCCATAACCACCCTAACCAGCCACTCTTCCAACCCCAGCTTTCTCATTGCCCACTTCACCACCTCTCTAGGGACTCTGTCAAAGGCCTTTTCCAAATCAGCAAAAACAAAATACAATTCCCTTTTCTTTCCAATATATTTTTCCTGAAGCTGTCGAACAATGAATAAGGCATCAGTGGTCCCCCTGCCTGGCATAAACCCGAACTGCATTTCATTGATATTCACTCTTTCTCTAATCATACCTTCTAGAACTCTCTCCATTACTTTCATTATCTGATCTAAGAGCTTTATACCTCTGTAATTTCCCCTTTCCAG
>JAGKTI010009005.1:7649-32098 GCA_018397915.1 Birgus latro
GAGAGAGAGAGAGAGAGAGAGAGAGAGAGAGAGTCTGTCTGTAAGGCAGTGTGGTGGTGAGGGGAGCAGGCAGCCTGCCTCAAGGTCATTGCTATGGTTACTGGCCTCCCAGCAACAAGTACGCCCAATTATGGAAGATTTTTCACATAAATAGTGTTTGTGATGGACTGCGGTCATCTAGAAGTGTTATCGAAGTGTTATTATTGTCGAGGGCTAGTCTAAGCCTTAGTTGTGTCACCGAACCTCTGCCATGGATACGGACACCGGCAAAAAAAAAAAAAAAACTTGCCCCCTTTCCTGACTCACTCACTCTCCTTACACGCACTTCACGAACCATCTAATGCAATCAGATTGAATTCGAAGGATTGGTGAGTATTATGACACTTTGTTTTTTATTTTTGGATAAGTATTAACTGAGACATGAAGGTTTAAAATTACAGTAATCCCTCATTTATCCAGACATACCTGTAATAGAGCCAAAGGCAATTCTGGGTAGTGGCAACATCCGGACACTAAACACTATTCCCCTACCACACCCACACCCTACCTATGCCCACCTCCAACCTATACCTAACTTATTTGTACAGTACCTATGCTTAATTTGGCAGTGTTTTCCAGTCATTCACGCATATTTAGACATCAAAACACACACAGGAATATCCAAAGTAATGCTAACTCCCAAGAAAACCATGCAGAAAAAACAGTGAACACCAAAAAACACCCTGCCTAAGCACTACTGTATATACAGCACCCCTCCTTATTTTGGCAGTGTTTTCCAGTCATTCTGCCATATTCTGACATCAAACTATACATAGAATTATCCAAAATAATTTTCAAAACCAAGAAAACCACACAAAAAAACAATGAAAACCAAAAAACACCCTACCTATACACCACTGCAAGTACAGTAACCCTCCTAATTTTGGCACTGTTTTCAGGTCAATCTACCATTATTTAGACATCAAAACACACATAGGAATATCCCAAGTAATGCTAAACACCAAGAAAACTATGAAAAAAAAAACACTGAAAACCAAAAAAAAAAAAACAATTTATACACAACTGTAGGAACTAGGCAAACCACACTCACCGGCCGCCTTCACGACGTGAACTGCCAAGGCTTCCGGTTGCATACCACAGGAACCTTCCGATGACGTCATCACTCGTGACTTGCAGGTGTGTGCCTGCGCACACACACTAACACTCTCGTCCTCTCTTCTTAATTTGACAGAAGATTCCAAGGACAAAGCTGGATGGTCTATTTGTGTCTGATACAAACTATGTATCCAATACATAGACTTTTGTGTGAGTACCATCAACACCCGATACACACTATGTATCCAATACATACACTTTTGTTTAATTACTATCAAGACCCAGTCTGTGGCCACATCCAGATATGTGATGTCTCTTAAAGTAGTATAAACTTTCTAGTCTCGGCTGACTGCTGCACGCAGCCACTCGGTCGAGGCACCTTTCTTGGTGAGACAATTAGCCAGTTGTTGTGATGTATCCACCCAGGATACCTCATCAATCTCCCCCCGCTCCAACATGTCCCACAACACGGCAATATCAATGCGCAATCTCCTGTCTTCTACGCTCCAACAGGAGTAAAGGGCGTCCACCAGACTCTTGTTGTCGACGAAACACTTTATTTTGATCTTTCCACATCCAGAAACCTCACGCAATATGTTGGAGAGATATACAGCAGTTTCAGCACATTCAAGCAGCGCCAACGCCTCAGCAGATAAGGTAGATTTGACGACCCTCCTGATCTTCCTTGTCTGACAGAATATAGGACATCTTGCCTCACTAGCATCTCGTAGGAAGATCACAAAACTTCCCTGAGATCCATTGCCTACAAGGTTGGCAAATGAGGCATCCGAAAAGCACTCTTTATGACAGTCCTCGATCGGCCCCATTCTTGGAATGTATAGCTTCATGTTGTCAGTCTTCAACCTTGAGATCACCTTATTGAGTCTAAGCAAATTGCTATTCACACTCAACTCACACACATCAAAGGCAATATCTGGCCGAGTGTATGTGGCAATCCAATAGAGTTGCCCAATTAATGCTCGGTACTCCATTTTCTCAGACTCGGACAGCTCCCCTGATTTTACTGCTGCACGATGTTTACTCAGCGTGACTGGTTTCAAGGATGAAGCATACTGGAATTGGTCGAGCGTTATGCTGCCATCGATGTTGGAGATGACATTGAGACCAACGTATTTGAAGGCTTTTGATTCTGAACTGCCGATGAGGAATATTTGACTCAACCGATTTATCACTTGCTGTTCGAACTCATGTGTACCAGCCCAAAGGAAGTCGTCGACGTGGATGCATACAATGCCTTCGACTTTGCCACCATTGCTCCAAAAGAACAGCGCTGAATCCAGTGATGATACTTTAGCTCAACAACTGATCTTTTACGCGCAGATACCAATGCCTAGCAGCATCACAAAGGCCGTAAACAGTTTTCTTTAGTCTCCATAACTTACCATTTGCATATTCAGGCGGAGGACGTAAATGAACAACTCTCTCAATGTCGTTACCTTGCAGGTAGGCAGCTTTCACGTCCACAGTGTGGCAATCCCACTGGTTGGTGGAGGCCAAAGAAAGTGCCAAACACACTGCTTCCTTTGAACAAGTAGGCAAGTCTTTTCGGAGATCCACTGTGTCTTCCTCAAATCCTCTGGCGACTAAGCGGGCCTTAACAACAGGCTTTCCATTTTTCAGTTTTTCTGTCACAACCCATCGAACCGTTATGGCACCTTACCCAACATCATCTACTTCCTCATACACATCATTATTCTGCCAATTTGTAATTTCATTTTCCTTAGCGCATAATACAGCCTCAGAGTTGAAAAGAAAAAGCATTTCTGTGTCATCATCAACCACTTCCCATTCGCTAAGATCCTTCTCCAAATCTATCCAATCAATGCTGCCATCAGAGTCCCTCTTCAAATTATAGCAGTGTTTGTACTTTCCAGTGGCTTTACCTGCCCGACATATAATCCTTCCAGACACCAACTCTCCACTTTCTGAATGTATTCCCTTTATACGTTGACCAACAGAAACTTTGGGAAGCTGATTAATCGGAACAGAAACTGTGGGAGGCTCATCGATTGGGACCACACCATCTTCCGACTCGTCATCTGGTGGATAGTCATTCAACACTTGCGTAGGATCGTCATTAGGCTTCTCCTGGACAACCTTGTTCTTCTCATCACTGCTGACATCACTTTCAACTGTAGTATCTTGCTCTGGCGCTCGCGCTAGACGACATACGTGCACTCGCACGTATACACCGCCGTGTCTCACCAGAATTTGTTTCCCATCTCTGCCTATTACAATTCCGGGGCCGTGCCACTCATGACTGTCATTTCTTTTGTAGAAGACTTCATCTCCATTCCAGATGTCGTTTAGGTCACTCGAACGTACACTGTGCCACAGAGCCCTAGCCAAGCGTTCATCTGATTCGGTCTTTATAAACTCTTGTCTAGCTAAATGAAGAGCGTTCAAGTTGTCTCTCACAATTTTCGATGGTGATGAAGGTTCCAAGGCTGGAGGATCATTTGCGTACACATTAGGCAGACCAGGGTTTTGACCAAAAACAAGTTGGTTAGGAGAAAAGCCTGAGTAGTTGGTGAGAGCATTTCTTGCCGATACTGCCCATGCCAAGGCCACATTCCATTCACACTGGCTATCAGCCATTATCTTCCTAACAATGTCACCAATGACTGCATTTTGACGCTCACAGACTCCGTTGCTCCAAGGACTCTCTGCAGACGTTGTCATGATCTTGATATTGAAGGCCTCTCCCAATGCTCGCATTTCCGCATTATTGAATTCACAGCCATTGTCTGTAAGAATTTTTCTAGGTGTGCCAGACACAGCAATCCAGCTCCGAAATATTCCTTTGATAATGGTGGGCGCACACTTATCTGCGATTACTATCGCATTACAATAACTGGTCGCCAAATCAACAAGGATTAAGAAATAATGCCTTCCCCAAGCTTTTAAATCCATGGCTATGGCTTCATTAAACTTAGACGACATGGGCAAACTGACTACGGGTCGAGGCTTGGCTTTCTTAAATCTGCAACAGACTGTACAAGCATCAGATACAGCCTTGACAGCCTGTTCCAGTTTTGAACTTTTAATTCCCACATCTGTGATCAGTTTAATTAGTTTTGCCAATGTTGGGTGTCCAAATTGCCTGTGAAGCTTCAAAGCGGTTTTTTCTACATCACCCCCACGAGATGCCAACATGATTGTTTCACAAAATTCACGATCTAGTCATAAGGAAATTGGAAGTAAGTAATGGCCTGAAGATGAGGACTTTAAATTAATGATAGTTCCACAAATTTTGACCTGGTCAGTTGCAAGGTTAATCAACATTTTTGCTTTTTTCATGGAATGTCTACTCAACAGCAAGGGAATATTGCAGTCCACAACATCAGTCACGATGGTAGCACGCATGTTTCCAATGTAGCAGGGCAGAGTAACACGTTTGAGGGAAGAAACTGTGACACCATCAGCAAAAGTAAATGTTGAGGATGACGCTTCTTCTCTTACAGCATCACGTTCATAATCAGTGAGCTCACTTAGATAGCAATTGATCCATTCAACTCCACATACAGTTGTAGAACACCCTGTGTCTAGAAGAGCACATCCCTTAGATTCTTCCACTAGAGTCTGTGACTTACCTCTACTAGCGGCATCATCCGCATAGCCTATAAATAACGACAGATGCACTGTTTCAGAATTCTCTTCTCGACTGCCGTCATTTTCGTATGCATCCAGACAGTCATGTGCCCAATGAAATCTAGAATCACATACGAAACACCTCGATACCTTTCCGTCAGGCCCAAGTGGGTTCTGCCTCCTGCCGGTGGATGAGCGTTGGGGAATTCTAGCAGATACGGTTGAACATCGGCCACTACCCCGACGTCGATCACATATTGCACCACCCTGCAACATTCTCCGTCCTCGTCGAGTACCTCTAGCATAAAGCGTTTCGTCACCCTCAACTTCGTCACTCCAAAATACTGGTTCGTCTTTCACCTCCCGGGCGGACACAGATGCCTCGTTCTGCCTGCCAATTTCACCAGCAAAAATACGATTCAGGGAAGATTTCATATTTTCGTATGTCACCTCAGTTATCGCAGACATCACTTGTTGTCGTTCACTGTCTGAAAGTTTGCATGCAGCTAAGAGCATAAAAGCCATCACAGAATTTGGCAGTTCCATGTCCTGCTTGGTAAATTTGAAATAAACATGCTCAAATTCTATCACGAACTCCCGAATGCTCATATCACTGGCTCTTCTGAAGTTGTATAGCTCATAAAACGCTGCAAACTGTCGACGTCCTTTGTCCACGAGAAATAAACCGTCTAATTTTTTCAGCAGGGTCTGAACACCATCCTTCTGCTTCAGAACATCTGTTTCAATCTGCGAAGATGCCACCCTCGCTCTTCCAGACAATGACAGGTGAATAGCTAAGGCTTGTTTTTCTGTTGCTAGGTCCGTTAATTCGCACCAAATGTCAATGTCTTTTTTCCAGCTCTCATATGCAGAATAATTTTCAAGTTTTGGAGGCCACTTGGTCGAACACGACGCCATTCTCGCAACTACGCTCTGCTACCAGTGTAGGAACTAGGCAAACCACACTCACCGGCCGCCTTCACGACATGAACTGCCAAGGCTCCCGGTTGCATACCACAGGAACCTTCCGATGACGTCATCACTCGTGACTTAGCAGGTGTTTGCGTGCGCACACACACTAACAACAACTGTATGTACAGTACCCCACCTAATTTTGGCACTGTTTTCAGGTCAATCTGCCATTTTTAAACATCAAAACACACATAGAATCATCCATATTAGTACTAAACATCATGAAAACAATCCATAAACCACAAAAATCCACAAAAAAACTGACGAGTTTAAAAATCTGTTGTCTGTGATGGGTGATTGCTCCAGGGGTAAAAAAAAAAAAAAAAAATCCACGGCCAAATATGCCATTGTAAAATGATTATATTGGTATAATCATACACCATCATCATCGCTGGTCTTTATACTATAAGATACACTAATAAAAATACATATACCTGACAAGTAAGAGTATGAAATTCAAGCAGGAATAAAGTGTTCAAGAGAAAAACTTACCCTCATATAAATTCCCACCATTCTAATCCAAAATTTTGCCAGCATCATCCAAGAGTCAAGCACAGGCCTAGATGCAGAATTTCGTGAGCTTTCTCGTGGTCATCTTGGAATTTCCATACGACCAATAGTAGTTGAATAAATCGTAAAAATCTTTGAAAACTCAAGAGTCAATGCTATCACCACGGATGAGGGTAAGGACTGAGGGAGTGTGAGGGGGAACTGGGAGGGTATGGAGGAGGGACGGGAGGGGGGGGAGAGGCGAGACTGTGGGCAATTCTTCCCTTTCTGTCAACAGGCAGGCGGGCGCTTCTGCCGTACACTTACTCGTGGCTTGCGGTCTGTTAGACACCGAGTGACCATGCGAAAACACAACACACCAGGACCAGGGTACTTTCGAACTTCGATAGAGAGGCAGATGGCCGCTGTCGCCGAACATGTACTCCTGGCTTGTGGTCTGTGTTCGATGAAGGTGGCGGTTGGGAAAGACAGCCCCCGTGGCTGCGCAATATTAGACATTCGGTGGGGAATGCACACGGACGTTTTGACACTGCTTGTGGGCCACAGTCGTATTACTCGGGTGCTGGAGGTTCGCTGGGAGTGATAGGACAAGCGCGCAATTTTGACCATTCAGTACAGGGGCAGATGGAAAATTTTAGCTCTGGTTGTGGGTTACAGACTACTTCCCACTCATAGCTTGAGCCCAGCGGCCACGATACCGAATGTTTGGACATGTCAGCTGGCTGGCCAAAGTTCTCAGGCACTTTTACGTCCGGAAAACAGCAAGTAAATTCGGATAATGATTTAAAAGAGCCAAGGCCCAGCGTCTGGATACTGAATACGTCCGGATAATGAACATCCGGATAAAGGGATCTCTGTAGACGATTTACTCAGGAATGCCCAGCTGTGGGAAGGGTTCACGGGAAAATGTGCTGGACGCAATGGGTTAACCAACTGATGGTTGTGTCATCCACTGTGTTTTGTTCCTGCTGACACCAGATGATTCTGTTCTACTGTAAGAGCTCCACAGATCCTGATGGTGTTAATACTGTCATCAATGACCCTCTAATAGTCAAGACAACTCAAGCATTCTATTTCAGCTAATGTCGACACATTTTACTCAGCTAAGTCAGTCAAAGAAGCCTGAGTGTTAATTAGAAAAAAGAAAAGGGTTGGATATGTTGTGCTGATACCCCAGAATCTGTTTCTGTCTAAAAGGTCAATCAAAGCTCTGACTGCTGTTGTTGTTGTTACTTATCCCCCATCTGTCTGGCTGAGCAGCCCTGTCAACCTTAAGTAAGTAATTGCTTCTTAGGGGCCATCTCTGTTGTAAAATAATAGTGTCAGGATCCAGCAACCCCTTGCAGTAGCCAGCACCTCCCCAGGGTCAGACCAGGGTCCTTCTCATGACAAGTTGCAGGAAGCTATGAGGTAATGTGACTCCTGGGTGAATGCTGCAGCTGCCCAACCCAGGTTGCACAGCACCACCACACGTAGGCCCCTCTTCAGAGCTTGCTCTGAATGTAAAATGCTAGTGCCCCCCAAGACCTACCACCCCAAGCTGCTGCTACTGAAAAGAGTGATACGAGTGAAGCTTGTCCCCTTGAAAGAGGGTGTAACCACCAGCAATGATTTACCTTCTGAAGGAGCTTCTGTGGGGATGTCTCTGAGATGAAGGTCATGATGTACACATTGACAAAGGTAGCCATCAGGTACTGGCAATCAAAACGATCCATCATTCCACCATGTCCAGGAATCACATCACCGAAGTCCTGTAACATTATACATTTTTAATAAGGGCATCAAACTCACCACCACAGAGGGATATCTTTAAAATGTGAAAACAGAAAGTGAAGTACAAATGAAACCCCCACATCTGGACTCTAATATTTCTTAATTCTAACTACTGTACTATTTCTTCTTTTACCAAAATCAAAAACATGTATCTCATTATTATTATTTTATTGCCAATCAATATTGTTTGCTTACTAGAAAACTCGTCTGTATGTGTTACAACATGTCTCAATAAATCCCACTCAGACCACTTATCTTATTGTTTATTCTGACAGCCACAAGATGATTTTATTCAGCTACTGGAAAATCCACAAGTCTGACTGGGAGAGATCATATTTCATATATTATGGTACATGGACGACAAAGCAATAACTAGATTCAATACATCATCACATCTTCACTCCCCCATCCTAATATCTGACTGGATTTCAATAACCTTGATTTTGAAGGCACGTTTGAAGCCGCTGGCAAAGAAACCTCCAAATGGACCGATGACGCTGCTGAAGAGGGAAAGCGCCACTGAATGAAGTACGAATGGGTAGATGGTCATCGTTTTCTTCCATCCCAACTGAAACAAACTTTCAAAATGACTACTGCGGCTATATACAGCATATTGCTGTAAGTCTAAAGTGAAGTATAATATGGGTGAAGGGAATGTACTGTAAATCATTAGGAACAACATTCATTCATTTATTCATTCACCATCTAATCCTGTGCTGCCCCATGAGGAGCATACTAGCCTGGGGCTAAGCAAGTCGGTCTTGACATTCAAGATGAGAGTATACAGCCTCACTCATCCCTGAGTGGCATTATGTGAGCAATAAATGCCAAATCCCTCTTGGATACTATATAAACCTGTGCCGGCTCAATCCGATTGGAGTGCCTTAATTACCCACTAAACCACTAGGTGCCATAATTGGGTTATATGGTTACCACCCTCCATAGTAAACGGTTTCCTGGTGTACAGGAAACCATTTGGTTTGTCACTCAGTGTAAAGTCACCCACAGACAGAAGGAAGAGGAAAGAATGAAGAAAAGAAAGCCAGAAGAGGAAGGAAGGAAAGAAGGATGGAAGACAGGAAAGGGCGGTCACCTGAGAGCAACACCAGGCGAGAGAGTGGATGGTGAGCGCCTCCATCTACCACTACAAAATGTTCATTAATTAAATACGGCAGAATGGTTCTGATGCCTCCAGACAATTTTTTTTTTCTTTAATCTGATTCTCCATCATCAATACATTAGGTTACTGTTCTGGAAAACCCTAGTACAATGTACTCTTTAAAAAAACAGCACAGTCCTTTTAAAAAACAGCACAGTCCTTTCTGACACACAATAAAAGAAGTTTAACCTCTATTTTCTTTACAAAATATGGGGGACTGCTGGAAATCTGTAATGAATTATTTAAGTATAATCATAGTCATCATCATTATCATCATCCGGACCTCCTTTCCCACCCTAGGGCAGGGTGAGGAGTAGCAACGTCCGGACAGCCCAAGTTTACCCAATCCAAAGGGCCACGCTTCCATTCACTCATCATTCAAGCCCCCGGAATCCTGGCTCTATCTGATACGCCAAAAACTTTCACCACATTCTCTAGCTTTACATTAACGTATCCGACAGAGTCAATCCGAACACTGTCACATTAAAAACGGGTGCCCCTGATCATGCACTTCTTCTTACAACATTCATCCAGCTAGCTCGATCTCTCGTCAGTCCCCTAGCCTCACTGACTTCCACACCTCTCTTCCTCACACACTCATCCACCATATCCCTCCACTTTCTCCTTGGCCTACCTCGACTCCTCCCTCCAAATTCGCTCAGATATACGTTTTTCACTACTCTACTGTTATCCATTCTCTCCACATGACCATACCATCTCAGAACACTCTCTTCGATTCTGGTGTCCACAGACTTCTTCACACTGAATCTTTCACAAATCACATTATTTCATATCCTATCTACTCTCTGTACTCCAAATTCATTCCTCAGCAGTCCCATCTCCACTGCTCTCACTCTTGGCTTATCATTTTCATGCCATACCATAGTCTCACATCCATATGTTAAAGTTGGCACTAACACTCTTTCATGTAAGCCTCACGCAGCTGCAACACTCAAGCCTCTGTTTCTTATCAAGGCCTTCATAGCATCAGCTACTTTCCTTCCTTGTATCACTCTACTTTCCACTTCTTTTGCACATTCTCCTCTCTTTTCTATCAATGTACCCAGGTATTTGAACTCTCTCACCAATTCCAGTCTCTCTCCATTCACTGTAACATCACACTGGGAGTCACCTTCTCTGCTGATTACCATCGCTATACATGAAACATTTAAAAAAGTACTTAAACACATACTCTCTGCATTACAAGACCTTGCTTCATTCTTAATTGTTAGCCATTAGGGTAAAATACCTACAAAATGCATTTCAGCTGCTATCTATTACTACACCAGAAATGTGACTGGTGGGAGTAGGCTACCACCTCCTTACAGCCACTGTGCTTCCAAGTAAAACTGATTCTGTTCCAAAGTTTGCATCATCTGGAGTATAATCGTCCATTATGACATGCTGGATGGCACTGTGAAAGATCAGTTAAGACTGCTTTAATGCTCCTGAAACTCTCATAATACTTCATTACTGATGGAAACTGATCCTTTGATTCTTTGACCAGCCATCCACTCATCTACCTCCTGATCACCACCTTACTCAAGCTTGAAATCACACATCATTCTGAACCCTCTCAAACCGATGACAATTTTTTCATTTTATCAAGCCACGACTGGATTATTTTATCCAACATTAAAATGGATTTCTTGGAATGAAGTGGTTGATGAATGCTATATCTAACCCCTCCAAAAGTCTAAACTAGGCTGAATAAATCATGCAGTAATAGCATGAATAAACTACAAAACACAATGCTAGGGGGAAGGGGTTTACATCTTATGTACAGGTGCCACTGGTATTCATTTACCATTTACCATGCTTTGTCAAGGAAGCAAGCACTCTACAAGGCCTAATAGCTCTCCATCCTGTGACATGTTTACATTTTATTCTCTAACTAGGCCCAAAAGTGTCATCCCTCCATCTTGAATGCTGAGTCGTAACATTACATTAACAACAGAATATAATGCTAGTCAAGATGAAGAGCTGCAAAAAAGATGCATAGCCATAGGATTGTCTGCTTCTGCCACCCAAGCTATGGAAAATAAGCTGAAAATAATGAAAATCTGAACCAAAAGTTATATTTTTCTATATACAGCATTTCTAAGGATAATTTTGACATTCGATAACCTACTGTGATGCATTTTTTTTTTTACTTCTTACAGTAGTAAAATATTAAAGCTTAATGATTTCTCTGATGCTATCTTTGGGATACTGTATTTCATCACTAAAGCAGGTAACTTTTCTTAAAACTAATTCTGGGAGTATACAACCAACGGTGCAATGTTTTTTTTTTTTTTCCCCAGACTGACTCTTTCAGATAAGTAAATGTCAAGGTACAGGCATTTTTTCTTTTTTTTAAAATCCAATCACTCGATGTTTTGCTGCTCTCGGGTGTCTGCCCTTTCCTTTCCTCCTTCCTTCTTTCCCTCCTTCCTTCTTTCCTTCCTTCCTCTTCTGTCTTTCTGAATTTCATTCTTTCCTCTTCCTTCTGCCTACGAGTGACTTTTTTTTTTTTTATGTGTCCGACTTCTGGGCATAGGCTTCACAGCCTGCTATCAAGGCCCAGCAGTCCTCCTACATACCATACATACCATACACCTCTGCATGTCACCACTTCGGCGCTAACACCCACCGTCCATATTGAATACATGCTAGGGCTGTCTCATACAGGACTGGTGTATTGGTATTAGCGGGGGTATTTTTACGACATGTCGGCGGGTCATCTGGTAGATTAGTAAAGCCTGATTTAATGAAATTCAAATCCTTAAACTGTTCCCTGCCACAGCCGGGATTTGAACCTGGGTCCGTCGGGACTACAGGCCACCTCTCTACCGATTGCGCCACCGCCTCATCTGTCTTTCTTTCCTTCATTCTTTCCTCTTCCTTCTGCTTATGGATGACTCTACACTGAGTGACAAGCCAAATGGTTTCCTGTACACCAGGAAACCATTTACTATGCTGTGTGGTAACCATAACCATATAACCAAATTATGGCACCTGGTGGTTTAGTGGGTAATTACAGAACTCCAATCGGATTGAGCCTGTGCAGGCAAGGGGTGGCTGGGGTTTACTGCTCACATAATGTCACTCAGGGATGAGTGAGGCTGGTCACTCTCATCTTAAATGTCAGAACCAACTTGACTAGCCCTGGGCTTCTACACCCCTCATGGGGCAACACAGGATTGGATGATGGTTGTTTTTTTTTTTTCCCTATCACATGGAGCTAAAGATCCCACAGACTTGAATGGTGAGTGAATGGAAATGTGGCTCATTCAATTAGGCAAACTTTGGTTAACACTGTTCAATCTATCAAGTTTTTTTCCTGGCTCTCTGGACCCTAGCTTATCCCACCTTGGAGTGGGATCTGGATGATGATGATGATGAATACTGTGACTTGTTACCGTAGCAGCAATGGAGTAATATAGATTTCTTTCATCTCTGTGTCGTGTGTGTGTGTGTGTGTGTCTGTGTGTGTAAAAAACTGAGTTGGTATTATCTAACCTACAGATGTACTGCAATTATCTTTCCAAATCACAGCTACTCAATTTGGGGTTTTTACTGTTTTTGGTAGGTGTACCAGACATACTGGTAGTTCTGGACTTTG
Organism: Birgus latro; assembly: GCA_018397915.1. Lineage (NCBI taxonomy): Eukaryota > Metazoa > Arthropoda > Malacostraca > Decapoda > Coenobitidae > Birgus > Birgus latro. The sequence goes on from JAGKTI010009005.1 coordinate 20,375, forward strand.
GTGTATCAGACTTGCTACAGGAATTGAAAACAACATATGATAGGGTGACGATCTCAGTTCCCTGCCTACAGGGAAAGGGTTAATGTGGTATTTCCCAAGGTCAGCAGTATTAAATCATCACCTGGCTGAGTGAAAAGTCCAGAAACAGCTAATTCCCTTTTATGTGTATTTCTTTTAAACTGCTTCAAGCCAACTACCAGAAGGTCTGGTGATGCCCTCCTCTCAACACACTAGTTAACCCCTTAACCGCGGGTCGTCACTTTCGTGATGGTCGAGTGCAATAGATCATACCGCGGGGTGTCACTTCTGTGCCTCTATGTTTTTTTTTAATTCGCCCGGGCTTTCAGGTGGTGACTTGTATCATCTATCAGCACTGCCAATGTCCAACAATAGTCAGAGCTGCTAATGTCATCAGTACTCCCATCCATTGTTCAAAATTTAGCCATTTTCCCCCATTCTAGACTCCCCTCCTTACCTCCCCTCCATTACCCTCTCGTGTCATCTGCTCAGCTGCTCTGCACTAAGTAAATCTTCCCCGGATTTTTCCACTGTTTTCATCCATTGAAATGAGCCCTATGCCCTATTCTTATACAAAATAATATACAGTATATATAAAAAAAATAAGGTAATTGATAGTGCCATACACCTGGAATTGGCTAATTATCACTTGGCAACACCCAACCTGCACTAGTTCGCTAATTTCCCCTGCTTTTTTTCCCGTGAAATATGCCGTATGAGCTACTCTCGTAATATAAATGTATATAAGAAAGGAAGGGAGAAGCCTGAGTGATATTTATATTCACCTGGAACTACCTAATTTATTATGTATTGTCTGGATTTCCTACGACTTATTTCTTAGCATATACATTAGCAGCTGACATTTTCAACTCTTGGCTACTGAGATGTGTATTGTACAGTCAGTTCGATCTCATCCTTCACGGTGAAAGCACGCCCCTCCATTTCTGCCGCTTTTGCGCCCATTATAAAAGGCCCTGTGACCTCTACCCCTACTAAACATCGTGTGGGAAGCAGTAAAGGACTGTAGATATATATAAGTGTAATAAAGTACTAGAAATAATTAAGTGTGAGTGTGTATATGAGTAAGAAATGACAGAATACCAGTGGCGAATTAGCGCAAGTGGGAGGCTCGTACACGCTCGTATTTTACATTGCTTTCACGGTGTATTTTTTTTGGAGTATGGATTCCAAACTACTTGGAAATCATTGAATAGTGTTTCTAGTGTTAATATCTGGCAGTGGTATTCATATTACGGGAAGTCGGGAAGTGTAAAGTGGAGACTTAGTTACCCAACTTCAGAAGTCTCCACAAGTCCTATGGTAATCGACGAGTGCTAAAAAAAAACATTGCAGGAGAAAGCTGAAGGTATGTGCCATACGCATATGTAATTATAATATTCTAGGACTAATAACTGATTTTTGGCAAATATTTTTAAAAAGTCAGTCGGAGCGCGAATATCCCCACGGGATTGGCCTGGCGCACCTCCGACAACCTCGTGGTGTAGGGGTTAAATATTATTAATCCATACAAAAGTAAACAAATACAGTAATCACTCTGAAGATAATAATGAACACTAATAAACATCACCATCATTAACACACAGCCTCCTTTTTCCCACCCACAGGTTGGGTTAGGTAGGGTCCAAAAAGCAATGAAAAAGACAAAAACATGATGATGGGAGAACTAATCAACAGTGTACCCTACGAAATAGACCACTCATTCTCTCATCACTCAAGCTCCCGTAATCCAGACTCCAGCTCCATAACAAAGTACCAGAGACTGATAGTGCTATCAACATGGACATTACACTAACTGACAAGCCAAATGGTTTCTTGGTAACCATATAACCTATCCCTGGAATAAGAGAAAGGTGACTAATCCCCCCTAGTCCCTGAAAGCCTGACAGTTAAGAGGGAGAGGATGGTCGGAATTAGTGTCACCCCACCCTCTACTCTTACTCACTATTGGTTTTACAGATAAAGATGATGATGATGACTGATGACAATAATCTATCTATCTATATAGCTAGGCTGCTTCCTCCAAAGAAAGGGGGGGTAGCAGAGACAGGATGACACACTGCCAATATACTCATCCACACACACATTTACTGGTAATAAATAATAATAATGTATGGAAGTGAAGCTTGGACCATGTTGGAGGGACAGAAGTCAAGAGTGAGAGCAGTGGAAATGAGTTATCTGAGAGGAGCATGTGGAGTCACATGGAGAGACAGACTGACAAATGTGGAAGTGAAGGAGTGGTGTGGTGTGGATATGAATGTGATAGGAAGTGTTAGGAGAAACACATTAAGGTGGTTTGGCCATGTGGGAAGCATGGAGAGTGAGAGACTGATGAGGAGAGTATATATGAGTGAGGTGGAGGGGGGGGAGAGGGAGGGGGAGGCCAAGGATGAGATGGAGGGATGGACTGGAGAGGTATACGAGAGAGGGGGGGGGGGTGAGCTGGGAAGAGGACAGTGAAATGGCGGGGGACAGACCGACATGGAGGCGATTTGTTTGTGGCCACCTCTTATGGGATTAAGGCGTCTGGTGATAGATAGAAATAATAATAATAACAGTAATAACAGTCTATCTATCTATTGCCAGACACCTCAATCCCGAACGGGGTGGCCACAAACAAATTGCCTCCATGTCACTCTGTCCCCTGCCATTTCACTACCACGCTCCCAACTCACACCCCCCTCTCTCATATACCTCTCCACTCCATCCCTCCATCTCATCCTCGGCCTCCCCCTCCCTCTCGCCCCCTCCACCTCACTCACATACACTCTCCTCGTCAATCTTTCACTCTCCATCCTCTCCACATGCCCAAACCACCTTAACGTGTTTCTCCTAACGCTTCCCATCACGTCCTCAACCACACCACAACGCTCCTTCACTTCCTCATTTGTTAGTCTGTCTCTCCATGTGACTTCACATGCTCCTCTCAAATTCGGTAGCTCGATCGGTAGAGAGTTGGCTTGCGGTCCCGTGGGACCCAGGTTCGAATCCTCGCTGGTGCAGGGAACAATTTAAGGATTTGAATTTCATTAAATCAGGCTTTACTGATCTACCAGAAGACCCGCCGACATGTCGTAAAAATGACCCCGCTAATACCAATACACCAGTCCTGTATGAGACAGCCCTAGCATGTATTCAATATGGACGGTGGGTGTTAAGTGCCGAAGTGGTGACATGTAGATTGTAGGAGGACGACTGGGCCTTGATAGCAGGCTGTGAAGCCTATGCCCAGAGTCGGACACATAAAAAAAAAAATATAAAAAAAAACTCATTTCCACTGCTCTCACTCTTGACTTCTGTCCTTCCAACAGGGTCCAAGCTTCACTTCCATATGTCAGAGTTGGTATCACAATACTGTCATGTAACAACTTTTTCACTTCCATGCTCACCTCCCTGTTTCTTATCACTGCTTTCAACAAACCAGCAACCTTCCTTCCCTGCTGTACACTTTCAAGCACTTCACCCTCCAGACTTCCATCCTTACTCATCACAATGCCCAAGTACTTAAATTCACTCACATTCTCCATTTCCTTCCCATCCAATCTCATTGTACACTCACTGGCTTCACTTCTCTCGAAGACCATCACTTTACTCTTCCCCACATTCACCTTTAGAGTCCGTTTCTTACACACTCTCCCAAACTCATCTACCAAGCCTTGCAGCTCCCCTTCGTCTTCACTCAACAACACAGTATCATCTGCAAACAACAGTACAGGGAGTTTCCAAACACTGCCCTCTCTCACTAGGGCCGCTCCAACATCCACTGCCCGACCTTGTATCTCTTTTATAACCCCATCCATATACAGATTGAACAACCATGGAGACATGACACATCCTTGTTTCAATCCAACCTTCAAATGGAAAGATTCACTCAGTTTGCCATCCACACGCACTGCAGCCTTAGCACCCTCATACATACTCTTCACTGCCTTCAACAACTTCCCATCCACTCCATATATTCTTAATACCTTCCACAAACCTTGTCTATCCACCCTGTCATATGCTTTCTCCAGATCCATGAAGGCTGCATACAACTTCTTGCCCTTCTCTAGAAACTTTTCCACTAAGGATCTAAGAATGAATATCTGGTCTACACAACCTCTTCCCTTCCTAAAACCTCCTTGTTCTTCTCCAACTAATTCCTCAGTAATTTCCCTAACTCTGTCAATAAGTATCCTACCATATATTTTTCCTATTACACTGAGAAGGCAAATGCCCCTATGATTACCACACACTGCTTTTTCCCCTTTTCCTTTGTACAGAGGAATAATTATACCTGACTTCCAATCCTCCGGGACTCTACCCTCCTCCCAAGCCAATCTGCACACCTTCCACATCCATTCTATTACTATCTCTCCCCCATGCTTCAGCATTTCACCACACACTCCATCAATTCCTGGGGCTTTCCCCATTTTAACTTTCTTCATTGCTTCCACCACTTCCATCCTGGTGATTTCTTCCTCTCTTCTCACAACCCTCCTTCTCCCTGCCATTCCCCAGCCACTTATACTTGCATTACTTTCATTCTCTATGTTCAACAGTTCATTAAAGTGTTCTCTCCATCTGTTTACTTTTTCTCCCTTCTCCACTAGTAATCTACCATTTTTATCTTTCACACCCCCACTGCCTTCGTTGGCACCCTGTCTAGCTCTCTTTACCTCCTTCCAGAACATTTTCTTACATTCCCTCCACTTTGCACTCAAATTCCTTCCAAACTCCTCATCCACTCTCTTCTTACTCTCTCTTACTAATCTTTTCACCTCTCTCCTCCTCACTACATATAACTCTCTCGTCCGTCACTCAGCTTCTTCGTCGCCCCTGTTCCTCATCCACTCATTATATGCTTTCTTCTTTTGTGCCACAGCCTCTCTCGCCTCTTCAGTCCACCATGCTGTTCCCTGAACCCCCTTTTGTCTTCTCTTCACCCCACACACCACCTCACATGCTGCACAGATTTCTTCTGCGAATACCTTGCACACACCCTCCACTTCCCCCGTCTGCTCCAATCAATATTTACCCAATCGCTCCTCCACTTCCCTTCTATATTCAGCCTTTATTCCATCCTCTTGTAACTTTTCTACCCTCCTTGTAACAAATACTTCCTCCTGTCTTTCCCTTCTCTTCCTCCATCTTGTTTGGATTCTGATTCTGGCCACCACCAAGTGGTGGTCAGAAAGTCCACTCCCCCAACTTCTATATACTCTTGCATCCATTATACATCTTCACATCCTTTCATCCACACACACATAGTCAATCATTCTCTTCCGTTCATTCATTCCCCGGTCCTCTCTTCTCACCACTCGCCATGTATACCTATGGATCATTTTGTGCCTGAAGAGGGTATTAACTACCACCAACCCCCTCCCAGCAAAAATGTCCACTAAAGCACTGCCATTCTCATCCATCTCTGCAGGCACACCCCACTCACCGACCACTCCATCCACCTTCTCATTCCCTACTTTTCCATCCATATCTCCAATCAGAAACACTCTCTCATTCCTTTCAAACTTTTCCAAGCAGGCTTCCACATTTGTCCAAAACTCTTCTCTCACTCTACTTACACGATCTTGCGTTGGCGCATACACGCACACAATTGCCCACATTTGTAGTCCAACTTTCACTCTTACCCACACAATCCTTGACCTAACTGATTCATACTCACTTACATTCTCCTTCCACCTGTTGCTCACAACAATACACACTCCCTCTTTCGCCCTCTCATTCTCACCCACTCCCGCACATATACCCCATCCATATTCCCATTCTCTCACACTCTCACCTCGCCATTTAGTTTCAGTTATTCCACATATATCCACTTTTGCACTCTCAAGCACCTGTACAATCTCTCTCTCTTTCACCTCATCATTCATACCCCTTACATTCCAGGTCACAATCTTTATCTCGTCCTTTGTCCGTTCCTTTATCGTCAACTTTTGGTCAGTCCTGGTCCTAGGCTTCCTGTTCATGTTTTTAGTTAGTTGTTTTTATGGGGTGGGGCACTAACCCACCACCAACCCTTTTAGTCGCCTCTTACGACAAGCAGGGATACTGGAGGAGAATTCTTGAAAAAACCCCTACCCTAATAATAATTATAATAATAATAACAATACTGTAGTAGTAATAATAATAAATAATAATAATAAAAATAATAATAATAAAATCATCATCATCATCATCATCTGGACCTTCTTTTGCAAGCTAGGGCAGGGTGAGGAGTAGCAATAATAACAAAAATAATAACATTAATAATAATAATGTGATAACTGTAGATTAATAATAACAAGTTGAATCCATCTACACTGGTAAAACTAACCAGAGCAAAGAAACTGGCCAGGGTTTCTGGCAGATTGTACTCTTGTGGTCGGAAGATTGGGGATGGGTCACACTCATAGCGGAAGCTGTCCTCGTGTTCGCTGTACTCAACTGGGCAAACGAAGAATGGGTACTGGCACATCACATATGACAGCTGAAAAATACAGTCATTAACCATGTGAATCAAATGACCAATTCCTGAAAAACACAATCAATAACCCCTCTAATCTGACTTGTGTAACACCTGAAAAACACAATCATTATCCACATGAATCAAATGACCAATTACTGAAAAATGCAATCAGTACCCCTTTGAATCAGACAATAAATTGAACTGGATAATTGTGACTGACTGCTGAAAAAAAAAACATCAAACCCTTGAATCAAATGACACATTATGTTGGTTAATTACACAGCTGAAAAACAGTCGTTACCTCCTTGATCCAGGCAACAAAGTTAACTGGTTACCAGGTACTTGTGACAGCTGAAAATGATAGTCATCAAGCAGTTGTGCCAAATGACAAATTTTACTTGTTAAAATTATGACAGCTGAAAATGACATTCATCATGCAGTTGACCCAGATGACAAATTTTACTTGTGAATATTATGAAAGCTAAAAGTACAATAACTTAACCCTTGAAAAGAAATGACAACATTTAATGGCTAATAACATAAGCTGAAAAATACAATCACTGACCACTTGAATTTATACCAAATTAAATGGTTATTTATGATAAATGACAATCATCAAACCCTTAAATGAAATGACAAATTCTGTTGGTTCTTGCTCTCTCCAGATGATTTGTAATCACATTAGGACAGACTTCTCAAACTACAAAAGTCAAATAAGCTTATTCTTATTTTTTCATTCATTATCCAATCCTACGTCGCCCAACAGAGAAGCGTAGGAGCCCGGAGCTAGGCAAGTTTGCAAGTTTCTGCAGTTAATATTTCAGTATTAAATAAGAAGTTGCATCAACAACAACTTCTTATTTAATACTGAAATATTAACTGCAGAAACTTGCAAACTAGCTTATATGTAACAAAAGAGCTTCATTATCCTTTTATCCTATCATGAAATATCAAAAATGCAACTAAAAATAACTTACTGCATTTTACTGGTTAATTCTTGCAATATCCAGATGACTTTAACCTAACAGGACAGACTTCAAACTGGAGAGATCACATATCTGGTACAGTACTGTATGACTTTCATTTCCCCCTGCACTTTAAGAGATGTTCTCCAATCTGAAGATAATCATCTGGAGACTACTTAAAAAATGGGGGGGGGGGAGTAAATGTGATAGTTTTCTACTTCAACATCCACTGTTCTGCCAACCATCACTTAAAAATCTCATCCCTAATTTTGCTTGAAAACATGACTAGCACCCTCACCATCATGCCCATGATGACTGTAGAGATGCCACCACCAATGAATCCTTCCCAGGTCTTCTTTGGGCTGAGTTGGATGAGGGGAGTTTTGCCAAAGAAGAAGCCAAACATATAGGCCATAACATCATTGATGACGATCATGGAGACTGGTACAATGAACCAGATCATGCCATGGAAGATGTTAATAATGATGAGGTAGCTCTGTGTCACTACAATCAACAGTGCCACATGAGTCCAGGCAAACAGTGAGAATTGACGCATGTAGTAGCGCTTCTTGAGGGAGAGTACGAACCATACAAACCCAACAATATACATGAAGAATGAAGTGAAGCGATGGTATGCAATCAGCCACCGCATAAAGTCCTGCAAATATAAAACACTGCATTGTAAAAACTGAGTGGTTCCTTTGCACTTCTTTATATCTAAGCAGCACTGTGAATCAGTGCAAAAGTATTAGCACACAGGAAAATCTGCAGATACAGTATATTCAGCATCTTTCAAAATGTATGCACAGATTAACTGAAAAATAATACCAGTAAAGCTTGTACACAACAGAAGCAAATATAAGAAAAGCATTCATAAATCCAGTACTAAAGGGTGATTTAAGTACCAAACTGCAGTAGTTACGGCTTGTTAAAAAATATATATACAGTATACAAGTGGTGGGCAAGTTAATGAAAAACGTTAGTTTCATTAACTGTTAATCCGTTAGGTAGCCCCGTTAAAGTTAATCCGCGAATTCTGCTGTTACATTAACGGAAATTAACTGTTAATCTGCTAGTTTGTTAAAATGTTAACTTGGCTAATCACTAATTTGATAGTTTGCTAATCTGCTACTTGCTAATTTTTGTTTTTTACATATGAAACTCGGTTTTCCTTTATAAAAGACACTGTTAAAGCTTGAAAGTTTTATTAATACCCCAAAATATTTTAAAAATACAGTTAAAATTCGAGAATGAAGTGTCTCTTAATGTTTATGATGCTGCTCTTGTGGGCCCGACCTCATGCTGCTTGGGCTGGCAGACATTACATTGAAAAATATAACTGTTGCCCTCTGTTTTCCTGTATGACACAAACTTATCAAGATGCAGCCAGGGGTTCTCAGGCAGCTCGGAGTCATTATCCACCTCAGCCTCGCCGACATCACCCTCACTAGCCACAACAGTTTCCTGACTGTCCAGTTTGTCCTGGCCAACTTCAGCCTCACAGACAACTGAGACAAGGGGATAAACTCTTGCGATAAACTTGTTTGAGATGCCATCACTATGAGTCTATGATCACTCCACAGTCCAAAGTTCTGTTGGCTTAGAGTCACTATGATACTGTATTATCAACTTGACGATTTAAACAACAATTTAAAATGCCTCTGACCTAAAGTGACCTGTAACAGAAAATAAATAACGGATTAATGGTAATCAATAGAAATTTTAATGAAAGTTAACGATAATCCATTAACTTGCAAAATAAGAATTTGTTGAACTGAGTCTAGGCATTCGTTGTGCAAACAAAGGGTAGTACAACACAATTTTCGTTAAACCCAATTTTCACTGTGTGAGTGTTCGTTGCATGAAGGTTGCCTGTATGTGCTGTACTTACATGCATATACAGTAAAACCTCGATATAATGGACTTCAGTAGACCGAAATTCGCTTTTATCGGACTCGAGGAGCTACCGGACTAAACTCCTATATATCGGAAAAAGTCCGATATAGCCAGAAAGCAGTCCGGACTGCCTGACAACTTCAGCTATGTTCACCACAATAAGACAAGTAAAAGACATGTTTTCCAGTGCACAGTACAGTATTATTATACCATTTGATTAATGTAGTGAAGGTATAACACAGTACGATACTGCAATGATGATGAAAACCACTGATGCAATCCGGACCAATGTCCGATATATAGGAAAAAGTCCGGATTAGCAGGGGTAAGTCCAGATGTCGCTTTTATCGGAAAATCGCATATTTCGGACTGGCCTGAGCCCCAATTAGTCCGTTATAGTGAGGTCTTACTGTATATGCAATATGTATATATCAGTGGTGAGCACTAACACGTTAATCATTATTCCGATAATAATGGAGCTAATTTTTTTGTTAGCGCGTTGATTCGTTTTTTTTTTTTAATTCATTCATAATAAAAAAAAATAAAAAAAACGGATTAACGTGTTAACAAAAAAAAATTCCGGTAGCTCCATTATTAACAGATTAACGATTAACGCATTAATGCTCACCACAAATATATATATAGTATATATATATATATACTGTATATATATACTGTGTATGCAGGTAAGTAGAGCATGTACAGGCAACTTTCACACAACAAACACTCACACAACAAAAATTCGGTTTAACGAAAATTGTGTTTTACTAACCTTCGTTTGCATGAATGCCTAGACTCGGTTTAATGAATTTTATTTTCTTACCAACGATCAGCCGTACAGTCTATTAGAGAAACCAGTTGCGCATAGTGACTAGCAGCTGTTGACGGCAGCGCCTCTAGCGACACAACGCTCGTACTTGTATTCAGTCTGCTGCCTTGTATTCAAAACAGAATAGCTCTAGCTCTCCCAAGCTCACATGTGCTTTACTGCATTACTTTCGTTCACCATGCCTAAAAGACCTGCAACTAGTCCTAGCCAACAAGCAGCCAAGGCCTTCAGGAAGAGCCTTACCCTCGAAACTAGGCTGGATATACAGTCGACCCTCGACTCAACGGACTAATAGGGGAGGACGAGTGTCCGCTGCTTGAAAATGAAGGGAAAAATAGCCTAAAACTTGAAAAATAGCAAAAGAAGTACGATGGTATTGAAAATGAGGTGCAGCGCGCTATCACGGACTAGTTTACCTCACAATACCCTGTTTTCTATGGACCCATTATATTATGACTTGCTTCATGGTGTACTGTGCAATAGAGTACAGTTCTGTGTTACAGTAATTTTTTATGTTCAACTACAGTATCGTTTATTTTTGTACCTGTAAAGAGAAATACTGTATGTAGTTTGAAATGAAAAAGTACACTCACAATCACTAATATCTACCCAGTATATCCAGGGAAGAGGAGAAGGGGGGACGAAACGAGCTCCACCCACCTCTACCCCAGCTCCCAACCCTCCCCCATACCCCTACCATCCCCCACCCCACCTGTCATTCTTAACTGGCAGTTACATCTCAAGCTGATTTCATGTTTAACACTCTTGGTCCCACTGCAAATACAAACACAGAACACTAGGATATGTTAAAAGTACCGTACATTATATGACATAACTATCAACACGCTGCAGCAAGAAATTAGTGCATTATGGCGTTGACGTTATCATCATCATCATCATCATCGTTTTTCGTCCTTCTGTTCCCATATTCAAACTGGGGTTAGACGTGTGATGGCTTTTCTCCACTGCTTCCTATCCTGGATTAAATCTTCTCCAATACCCAGTCTTTCCATATCTTGCTTTACAACACTTTTCCAGGTCTTCTTAGGTCTTCCTGGCAGTCGATGTCCCACCACTTCCAGTACCTCTGCTATTCTCACACAGCTCCCTTCCTTAGTCCTCCTTACATGACCAAACCATCTAAGCTGCTTCTGCCTCAAGATGATATCGAGATCCTTCACCCAACATCTTCTGGCTACCTCCTCACTCAAAACTCTGTCCTCCCATCTCACTCCCGCCATGTATCTTAACATTCTACGATCAGTACTCCTCAGAACATTCATCAGTCTATCTGTCAAAGCCCATATTTCAGCACCATATATCAATACTGGTCTAATGCAGGCCTCATATATTTTACTTCTGTGTCTCAGTGGTATGTGGTTGTTGACCAGTAGGCTAGCTATTTCCTTCCACTTTAACCATGCTGACGCCACTCTTGTTCTGACTGATCTCTCCACCCCTGCTTCGCAGTCCAATATATCTCCTAGGCAGCAGAACTGCTGCACTTCCTGTAGTGTGCCCCCATTCACCTCTAGCGCATCCTCTGCTTC
>JAGKTI010009006.1:18994-32092 GCA_018397915.1 Birgus latro
GACCCCGATGTGTTGCGTGTCGGGGCGTGCTGCGAGAAGGCGGCGAATGAGCTGGACATCACGGTCCAAATTTCCTGTCGGGTCATGGATAGTGAAATGTTCCTTAACCATGCCTGGAAGGACTGAGGAGAGTGTTGAATATATGCTCATCCCGGGTATTCATTTCAGCATTCGGGTATGCGGCAGTGACGAGTCGCCTAGTTGGACCAACGTGTTGTCCAAATCACCGTCATATTTTAGGGCATCGAGTTGTGAAACTGCGACAACTTTCCTTAATGACGGGGTAATAGCTTCTGTTACTATTTTTGCAAATCTGGCCCACGTGAGATCTGAGACTATTTTTGTTGCTATACTATATACCGCCTTTCCCAGGTAAGGTAGAGTGACAACTATTTTCTGATTATCTTCCTCAAACCCAATATCAAGCAATGGCTTGACCATATTTAAGTAAGTCGTGATGTCGCATTGTTCTGGGTCAAATTTTGGTAGGGGTACATGTGTTTTGGCTGCCATTTAAAAAAAAAAAAATTTCCAGTACTTTTTCACCGTCCAGGTCAAGAACCACCGCTAGCCACCAGTGTTATGCTACGTATTTGTGGGTCGGTTTCTCGCCCTCAAATACGCAGGCTACAGCGGGTCCCTATTCTAGACCGGGAGGTAACCTTAAAGAGTAGGACTGGACACAAAAACAAGGCAGCAAGTATTACACACAAGTATTCCAGATATTTTCCCAAGGACAATAGTACATCAACAAATATATTACACTGGGTTGGTCGGGGATGGGTTAACTCTTAGCACAAATGGAATCTGTCACTATACTGACTGGTAGAGGTACAGTACTATTTACCCAACACTTATGGCACATACAATACACTTATAATTTAAAACACAGGAATGAATTTACTATAATTTCCCAAACCCGTATAGCACTGGACGGCACTGTATATGAGTAACGTTAACACCTGTGTCACAGACACCTGTTGGCCGGAAGTCTATCTCAGGTAGAGTTGCCCGCAGTGAACACTGGCAGGGGGAACCGCGATCTTCTAGCTTACCCTGACTAACGTGCCTGGACACGGGGGTGGGTGAAGATTTAATGCACAAAGAGGAGGCACGATGGAAATAACATGTACTCCTTCTGTTGGTCACTGAGGTGTTTCACTTGCGTGCCTGTGGGTTGGGGAGGGAGAGTGTCAATAATAAGGGAATGGCACAACCGACACAATATTAATGTTCTGCTGGTCACCAAGGCATTTCGAGATGCGGGACTCTACTCGGGATATAGGTCAGGCCACGTATAGCTATCAGGCTCGTCCAATCTTATACTCGGGGTTCCTGGTCACTTAACTCGAGCATACACTGTAGGGGATCACTCGTAAGGTATAAGTTAATGCACACAAATATCTGGGTCGAAAGAGCACACATATGTAAAGTCCACTCACTTTGTTACCACTTGTGGGCCCTAGGTTGATTCCTCCGTCCGGAGGAAGGGCAGAGTGGCGCGCCCCTAGACAGGGCCCCACACATAGTCGTGGGGCTAGGGGCTTGGCCCGAAGAGAGCCAGAAGTCGGGCCTGTCGTCAGGTCTGGGAGAGTCTCAGGGAGGCCTCGCCCACAGGTAAGTCGCGCCCTGGTGTTTGGGGCAACTACCCGGGCAACTGAGGACTCAAGGCACTGGGGAACCCGGGGCGGCTGGACTGCGGCAACTGCTAGAGGGCGGCATCGCCGACAGGGTCGTCTCGGGAACCTCGGGCCAGGGGAGTAGTAGACAGGGCCCGTTGTTGGCTGCGGGGTCTCCAGGGACTCTGCTTCGGCCACTGTTCACCCTGGTGGAGTTGCAGGGAACCAAGACCTCGGGTGAGGCCTTGCCACGGCTCGGGGGAAGGGTCCTCTCTGGCTGCAGGTCCTCCTGTAGGAGAGAAGCTGTCTGTGGCCTGCTTTACACCCGGCCTGATGTGACTAATGGCCAACGTTGTGGTAGCACGGGGGACATCAGCTTCAAGGCGGCTAGTGGCCTGCTCTGCCTCTGGCCTGACGTGACTAATGGCCGACGTCTGGATGGCCCAGGGGACAACAGCTTCAGTGCGGCTAATGGCCTGCCCTACCTCTGGCCCGACGTGACTTATGGCCGACGTCGGAGGGGCACAAGAGGTGGTAGCTCTGGTATGGCTAATGGCCCGTATCGGTGAGCTGAGAGCACTAGTAGCAGAGGGACGGACTGTGGCCGATCCTGCCTTGTACCCAGTACGGCTTATGGCCGATACTGCGGCGCCACCCTGGGGAGAACGCCTACAGGAGTCGGACGACTTAAGGCCTGTCCTGCCCGGCCAACACGTGTCCATGCCGCGGCCCTGTAGTGGGGATGCAACTGGGGAACGGACTGTGGCCAGTTCTGCCCCGTACCCGGTATGACTGTGGCCGATACCGTGGCGTTGCGTGGAGTTGTAAACTCCACCTCTTACCTGGCGAGTGGAATCCCGGCCGGAGACTAGGTGCTGGCGACTGCTATCTTTCCGGGTCACCACCTGGGCGCAAGAGAGGCGCCGGGAAATGATACAGGTGCGCCGTTCCTGTTCCCAGCCGCTCTGTGTCAGCGGCGGTCCCCAGGTGGTACTGGGGGGGTTGGGGGTGCTGATGTCGTCTGCTCCGGCCGTCGTGTTGTCTGTGGCTCCAACCCCTAACTCCTGTATTTCATCGAACAACAAATTATGACGGGGGTGGTGGTTTGGTATTTCCTGGGCAATCAGGTGTCCTTCTAGGGGTGTATATACAATGCTAGCTGAAACGTGGCTGCTAACGAAGTGACATCTGCTCAAGGAGTGAGTCAGTATGGTGAGATCCTTGTCCCTCATGGGATTGAGGAGTTGCCAACTCTTTATTAATTACAAGGCCAAATACAGCTAACTTTATGGTATGCAGGAGGACTGCTGGGCCTTGATAGCAGGCTGTGAAGCCTATGCCCAGAGTCGGACACATAAAAAATAAAAAAAACTTACTCCGTGAAATATACAAGGTGAATCTAACTTAATTTAATCTTAGTTTTAATTAAACTAAACCAAATATTCTCATATCTATAAAGATATATATATTAAACCCACGTCTGCTTTTTATCGTGACACTTTTCATCCTTTAGGACACGTCACACTCACGCAAACGCAGTGAGGCCAATGGAAAATTCCTAATTATTTACATGTGTGTACAATATAGTTGTCCACAAGTGTTAAATGCAGTATCATTTAATTTATTAATAATAGGAATTATTAACAGGACGTAATCTCTGGGTTATTAAACCTCTCGAATAATTATTAGCATTCTGGAAGTTCTCCTCTGCCCCACTCCATTTCCAGCCAGTGTGTTGTGCAGACGTCTGGCCCGTCTCTCTTATCACACTGGACTTAGTCTCAGTTACAGAGGAAGATTTTTTGGGAGTTTAGTCTGTTTTGGGCAGTTGTTGGACTTTGTCTGACACTGAGGAGAATTTTTCTGAATTTTCCTACTTTTTCAGGAACTCTGTCTCAGAAGAGTAGACTGCTGTCTTGCTCTCTGTGAGTGTGTGTGTGTGTGTGTTTTTCCGGCCCGCCGTTAGTGTCACTCACTGTAGTACGACGCCGAACCCTGAAGGGGTGCTGTTAGGGCACTTCCATGAGGGGGGGCCATTAGGGTCTGGATAAAGGAGGCAGTGAGGGCGGCTCTGTTAGACTAAGGTAGTCCCTCACGGGGCAGTACCGTGTCTCCTGCGTCGCCCTTTAAAGGGTGGGGAGTTTAGGCGCCCGTTACTGTAGGGAACTGGCCGTTTTTCTTTTGTTTTTGTCATGACTGTGTGTTGCTGGTGTGTGTCTGTGAGTGTGTGTGTAGTCTGCTAGTTGTCTGTGAGTTTTTCTGTCATGGAGGCTCCTCAGGATGTGCCTCCTTCGAGGCCCTTCAACATCCCGCAACCTGTGCCTCAGAGGCAAGGTTCTGTTAGGCCTGCCTGCGCTATGGGGAGTAAAGCTGTCGTCACACTGGACCAAAAGTGGCTAACATGCGACCAGCTTTTGCGAGGCAAAACGGCTAGCAGAGTCGAGTGTCCGTCACACTCACATTTTCATGTTCTTGCGAGCCGAAACGGCTAACAGTGTCGTCTGCCTTGGCGCCCCATGGACATTTGTAAACAAACCACCACGGAGTACCCACTCCCTTTTCCTCAGTTTCTGTAACCGCTTCACGTACTTTAGCAACTCCAGAGCCACAAAGCAGTCTACTAGTGTTTTCCTTGCTGCAGGATCCATATCGAAATCTGATTTCTACTTGTTGTTTGGAGACAAAGCAGACGGCCTTCGCGCTTGGTCACCCGAATGTCCGAATATTTATTTCTGGTTACAAGAAAAAAAGTAAAAATGACTAAAAACCACAAGAATTAAATTGTATTTACTTAACAAATTTAGTTTAAGTTTCCTTCTATGAATAACAGAATATTTTCTCACCGATTACAAAATTAACATAGGCTCATTTGAGTTCCAATCCCACCAACAAGCTGTGAGCGAGAATTGTTATCCACTTCGCCTCGCAAGCGAAATCTCGCTCACCGTGAGTCAGTTTGGCTAGCGGCTCGCAAAACTGGCTCGCATGTTAGCCAATTTTGTCTCAATGTGACGGCAGCTTAAGAGGGAGCGTCGCTCTTCCACCTCTTTCTCTCACTCCTCAGTTACCGAGGATGCACGCCCCTCTCTGCCGATTTCCTCAGCTGATGCTTCCACCATTCTGTCTCAGCCTGACGTTTGCGATCCTTCTACCACACCACGGCCTATCCTGTAGCCTCTTCCGTTGCTGCTCCTGATCGTGTTGATGCTGAGGGCTTCACGCTAGTTGCCACTAAGAGGTCCCGGGATCGCAGACAGGGAAACGGTCCCACCCCGGCACGACGCTCAGGGACTTCTCACAGGACTCCTCTGGCTGCTCGCCCTTCAGTGACAGTGGCTGTGCCCCCTCCTACCCGCTCACAATTTCCAGCCTTTCGCGTGCCTCTGCAGGAAGGCCACGCAACCAGTTACGATGCAGTAGCAGCCCTCGAACATCACCTCCCAGGACTCAGGACTTCCAATGTCACTGGGAAGGATGGGAGCTCGGTTTTAGTACCCAAGGACGAAGCATCATACGATCTCCTACTAACGGCGGCAGTGGACGAGGCCTCCCCCATCAAACTTGTCCAGCTCACTCCAGGGTTACGGTCGACCAGGGCAATCGTCATGGGGTATCCCCTGAGGATGCCAGTCGACCTTCTCTTGCACCACCCTCAGGTAGAAGAGGCTACCCGTTGCCGGAGGCAGCGCACCAGGGAGGAGACACGCCAGGTCCTTGTCACCCTCCGGGGTCCTCTGCTGCCTTCCATCGACCTAGGGAACTGGGGCACCTACTTTCTCAGTCCCTACACTCTCGAACCACTCCGCTGCTACTGGTGTCAGCGGTATGGACACCACCGAGCCACATGCCGCAGGCCTGTAGTGTGCGGAATGTGCAGCGGACCACACGAGACAGACCACTGCCTGACCAAGTTCAAGGCCAAGGAAATAATCACCTCCCGTTGTCCCAACTGCACCGGCCTGCACCATGCTTGGCACCCAAGCTGCCCAATCAGAGCTGCACATGTTCTGCGGGGTCGAGAACGACAGGCGGCCTGGGTTCAGCAGCAGCAAGCAACCAGTACTACGCCTGCACCACCAGGGTCCTTTGTCTGGGGTCAGCAGCGCAGTGCAGCAGCTCCTCCCCCTCCGGCTCTAGACGAGAGTGCTTTTCCTCCTCTCCCATCGGCCCTCACTCATCAGTCAGTGACAGTGGAGGTCCATCATCCTGCATCAGCTGTGACCCCGCCACCAACCAACATACCTGCTCCACCTTCGCCCTCCACAGCAGGCTTTCCTCAGGTTCTCTTCACCGAGGATGAACTGCGGGTTTTTGGAAGGGAGATAGCCCTGTGCTTGGCTCAGCTACTGGGGGAGCTCCATGGAAAGAGAATCGACTCAACGCCCCTTCTGGATACAGTCGACAAGACTCTAGCAGAGATGGTGGAAGCGAAAAAGCGGCCTCCCCCCTCTCCCTCTGCTCCTCATCCTGTATCTCCGGTCAAATTAGTGAGGGTCAAGGTGCCAGCCAGGGCCAAGGAGCCAGCCAGGGCCAAGGTGCCTTCTGCTCCACTTCCTCAGCGTCGCCACCGAGCCCAGGTCACCATCTCCCCAGGGCCAGCCCCAGCATCAGCAGTGGTAGTGGCAGAGCGAAGGGCTACTCATCGTCAGCGGCAGACAGTTTTCTCTCCAGGCCTGGTCACACCTCCATCAGCACTTCCCCCAGCCTCAGCAGTGACAGAGGAAAAATGCAGAGCTCCTGCCCCCCGGTGCCAGCCTGCACACCCTCAAGGCCCAGTTCCCACCTCACCAAGGCTTCCCCTAGCTTCGGCAATGGTGGAGGCAGAGTGCGATGCTCCAGGTCTCCTGCACGGGACTGCTCACCTTTCCCCACTCTAACCACTCCTGCCTACCTCCGTGTATTGCAGTGGAACTGTTTGGGGGCGTGGAGTAAGCTCCCTCACCTCCAGGAAGTTGCTGACACGGAGAATATCCATGTATTCCTTTTGCAGGAGATGCTCCTTCCTCACGGCTCCCCTTTTAGACTCCGAGGCTACAACAGATTCTTTCTACCTAGGGTCCGGGGCACTACACGGGGTTGTGCCATCCTTGTGAAGGACTACATCTCCTGCACAGAGTGCAACCCCCCTATTCACTGCGGAGAGGGTGTTGAAGTTCAAGCTGTAACCCTGCAGCTTGCCATGACTTCCTTAACTTTATATAATACAGTATCTATAAAAGTCATGGTGGGACCCTAGACGTTGGGGAGCTTTTAAGTCACGCTGCTGCTGTGCCCACAGTCACTGGGGGAGACTTTAATGCTCACCACCCCAACCTCTCCTCGCCCCTTCCGGCGAATGAGGCAGGACGACATGTTGCCATGGCCCTCGAGGAAACTGCGAGGATCTCCTTACTAAACAACTTGTCCGAGCCCACGCATGTCAATGGCGGCAGGCTCGACCTTTCCATACATAGCCTCTGCATCTCTTGCTAGTGTGTCGACATGGTCCCTGCACTCATTCCTCACCAGCGATCACTTTGCTGTGGTGATGGAATTGCAGGCGGCACCTCTTCCACCTCCCCCGCTGCCTCCTCCCCGCTTGGACTTACGGCGTGCACCCTGGCCAGAGTATGCGCAGGCTGTGGAGGTCGCTATGGAAACTGTTGTTCCCCTGCATTCCTTTGAGGACCATGCTGAGCAGGTTGCCCATGCCTTACGTCGCGCCGCTGCAGCCAGTATTCCCCTCGCTAAGTGCCCTACGGTTGTTGTCAAGGACCACTGGTTCTACAACGAGCGGGTCCAAGAGCTTAACCATTGGCTGAACTCGGCCCGCAAGACCTACGGCGGCCTTCTTCTCTGACCAGGAGATACCTGGCTGCAGTGGAGCGACACATCTCGCAGGAAAAGCGCCGCATTCGGGACAAGGCTTGGATGAGGTGGTGCAGGTTGCTAGATTCCCACTCCACACTTGGTGAGATGTGAGCACGGATTAAGTCTGTTTACTCCCCTCGACCGACAAGAACATCCTCACATCCTGACCCTGATGGTGAGGCACTTCATCTTGCTTCTCATTTTGCTGCCCGTACTGCCCCCACTAGCCTCCCACAGTCTATCAGTGATCTGCAAGCTCGTCTCAGGCCCCTGTAGGACCTTGGTTGAGGCTGCTTGCTCTCAACCTGACGTTGCAGACCACCTATTCACTGTTGGGGAGCTGGATTGAGTGTTAAACGGCAGAAAGGATATGGCTCCAGGCCCTGATGGCTTTGTCTACTCCCTCTTGGCTCGCACCAGCCAAGGAGGGAAGGCTCGTATCCTGGATCTGTTTAATCACTCATGGCTGGAAGGGCGTCTCCCGGGATCGTGGAAGACAGCCATTATTCACCCCATCTTTAAGCCACGCAGCCCAGACTCCATGAGGCCGATATATCTCCTCAGCTGTATTGCCAAGTCTGCTGAGAGGCTAGTCCTCTCTCGTCTTGCCTGAAGGTTGGGACCACTCCATCCATGGCTCTTTGCTTACCTCCCTGGCAGGAGTGCTCAGCACTGCTTGGCCTCCTTTCTTGGCGAACTGAGGAGTGGTCGTGGCATGGCTGTCTTCCTCGATCTCGAGAAGGCGTTTGAACATGCCAACCCAGATGCAGTACTGGCAGCCCTCGCAGCCAAGGGCATGGGTGGTTGCCTCCTCTCATGGGTGAGGGACTTCTTTCTCGACCGAACTGCTTGTGTGCGATTCCAGGGCAAAATATCCCCCCCTTATCCACACGTCAATGGCACACCCCAGGGCAGTGTTCTCAGTCCACTTTTATTTAATGTGTTGATAGAGGAACTCCTCACTGTTGACTATGGTCAAGGGATTTCCCTTCTGTCCTATGCAGATGACTTAGCATTGGTCTTCTCCGGGCAAAGCTACTATACCCAGGCACCAACTGCACTCACTCGCCTTCATAACAAATGTTGCGAGCTTGGTCTAAAAATCTACTTTACAAGACCAAATGCCTACCTTTCGGTCTTCGCCACCCAGACCGTCCCCTCCTCCTTGGGGGTCAATGCCTTACCTTTGTACGATGTCACCAGTACCTAGGCGTCTGGTTCGACAGCCATCTAAAGTTTGCCAGCCATGTGAGGTATGTACGGGAATGCGCGGCTACTCGCATCTCTGCCCTCAAAGCCCTTTCTAGCCGCAATATGGATGCCTCGTACAGTGTCCTGCAAACCTTTTACACCCACGCCATCCGATCCCTTGTGGATTATGGGGCTGCATGTCTCATTGGGATCTCAGAGTCGCTCCATCGTTCCCTGGAAGTGGTACAAAATACTGCCCTACGTGTGATGCTTGGGGCACCACCATGGACGCGTCTTGTTAATCTTCAGGCTGAAAGCGGCTTCCCTTCTGTACAACATCGCATTTGGGCACAAACAGCAGCTGTCGCTGCTAAGCTATGCAGGCACTGGCCCCACCTTCCTGTCTCTGTTCTCCTCCGGCAAACACTTGATCAGCCCCCGAATCCACTCCCTGGAGGTGATTGGATTCTCCTTGCCGCCAACGAAGTTCGCAGACTTGATGCCACTGATGCCGTCAGGGGTGGTCCTGATTTGCCTGACCCTGCCTATGCTCCAGCACCATCCTGGCTTCCTCCTGTGATTAGGAGTGTTGAGCCTACTGTGGCAAGCCCAAGGGCCTCTCTTCTTGCTCTTCTTCAACAGGATGGATTGCGTCGTATGGCGGCACTCTACACTCCTGATGCTGCCATCTATTATACAGATGGGTCTGTGGGTGCTGATGGGACTGCAGGCGCGGCTTTTATTTGTGACGAGTGGGTTGAGTCCTGGCGTGTCACCTCTGGTGCTTCAGCCTACCAAACTGAGCTTGTTGCTATCCTTGGTGCTCTTTGCCATGCTGATCGCCACTTCCATTGGCGCATCATTATACATACAGACTCCCTCTCCTCTATACATGGCCTGCAGCAGCTCAATTTCACAGACAACAGGTCCCTACTTACCTCCATCCTGGCTGTTGCAACTACCATCGCTAGCCGGGGAGGTGAAATTTATCTACACTGGATTCCTGGACATGTTGGAATTATGGGCAATGAGCGTGCTGATGCTGATGCTCACCTCTCCTGCACTCTCCCTATCATCACCTTTCCGTTACGACCTAGCTTATCTCGCATCTTGCGACAAGTAACTGACGCTGTCCACCGTCTTTCCTGGGAAGATCATCAATTCCAGGTATACGAAGGCTCTCGCTCTGCCACCTGGTATGCCATTGCTACAACCTATACACCTGTTGATGTACCCACCAGCACATCCAATCACCTTCTTGTCAAGCTTCGCCGGTTGCGTCTGGGATATCCATCCTATAACCAGATGACTGGTGGAAACCCGGAACCGTGCCCTCACTGCTTCGGCATTAGTGCAACGCCTCTTTTACATTATATTCTTGACTGTCCCGCAACATATTGTCTTCGGCGTGGCCTTGGTGAGCAGCTTCTCAGGGATGACGACTATCGTTTGGCTGCAGAAACTATTGCTCGGGCACCTGCCTCTGTGATTTTTGGGGTTGTGGCTACCTACCCTCCCCCACGTTAACCTGTAACCCTAAATCTTTGTACAGCTTTTCTCTGATGGGCTTTTGTTTTTGCCTGTGTCCTCCCAGTGGGGAGGCAAATCTTAATCATCATCATGCTCTGCCTTTAACATCGACAACTAAAGTAAAGAGCACAACCGCTCTGAGGGAAAATATTTCCCACCATTTTGAGACCGGGCAAAAAATGATACACTGTATCATGTAATATGTCCCTTTGCCAGAAGCTTTCTCCACAGATCTCGAGAGCCCTGTGCTGCAGCCCTTCTAGGTTGTGCATTTTGTCCCAGTTGTTCTCCACCATCCTCTCCGGGGAAGCCGTTAACTCTAGGGGCATCAGTTTATCTGTAGTTTTCATACTGAGATGTCCCCTACATTTAATTTTTACAAGTCTCAGCACCCCCTCTGAGTCTGGATATGTGGAAATCACCTTAGCTAATGGCCACTGGGATCTTGGTTGTTTGGTTTTTACTAAGACCACATCTCCTGTGTTTATAATGATTTGTTGCTGGCAGCCTGGACCTCATAATATCTTTCTCTTAGGCTCAAAAGATATTCTTCGCTCCAGTGTCTATTCCAGATGTCTAATACCCTTCTCAGACGTTGGTATCCCTCACACAGACGTTGTCCTAGTTCATTCTTTCCAATTGTAGGATCATTTATTTCCTCCTGGATATCCACACAAGGTACAGGATGAAGTTTCCTGCCATGCAGCTTATGAGCCGGTGTCAATGCTTCAGTTCCAATGCTAGTATCATCTATATAGGTTAACGGTCTATCAATAATCCTAGCTTCAATTTCAGTTATCACCGTTCTCAGTTCCTCTCTGGTGATTTTAGTTCTATGTAAAGTTTTCCTTAGGCAGTTCTTTACTATTCCAATCATTCTTTCTGTAAATCCATTTTGCCATGGTGATCTTGGAGCTATGAACTGCCAAGTACAATCTCGGATTTCCAGTGTCGACTTAACCTTTGAGTCATTCATTGTGTTCAATGGTAGAGATGCTGCTCCAATGAAGTTGGTTCCGTTGTCGCTTATTAATTTGGTAGGACAAGACCTTCTAGCAGCAAATCTTCTAAATACCTTCAGGAATGTCTCCGAACTCAGATCTTCTGCCATTTCTAGATGGACTGCCCTCATGTAGGTGCAAGTAAACAAACATATATACACCTTATGGGGAGTTCCCTCACCCGTAACAGTTATAGCCCCTGTATAATCAACTCCAGTTACTCTGAAGGGCCGACTAATATTTACCCTATTTTGTGGCCCTAGGTAGTCATATGACCTTTGCTCATACCTCCTGAATACTATACAGCCTTTGAGATATTTCTTGATGACCGGTATACCCTTAGGGATCCAATATCTTTCGCAGATTTGGGCCAAGGTCTGCGGCACACCTCCATGAAGAGTCAAACCATGGGCTTCCTTTACAATTAACTGTACATAATAATCATTCTTGGGTAACAGTATAGGATGTCTAGTTTGGAGAGGCAAATCAACCTTTATTATTCAGCCATGGCATCTAATTTGACCCTTTTCGTGAAGAACAATCCTAAATCTCGGATCAGTTTGTTCTTGTTACCAGTGCCTTGGCATAAAAAGTTAAAAAATCTCTCCATAATACTTCCTTTGTATCCTTTTCAACCAATATTCCATGGGATCAAACTTCTTACCCCACTTTCTTATTCAAAAATTACAACTAATTTAGTGGTGCTGATAAGTTGTCTTATTGATGAGAATCTGTTAATGTCAATTACTTCTGACTCAGGTACTACTGGATCCAAGTTTACAACACTAACCTCAGCAATACTATACAGGTTTTGCTCAGGCCAATCCTTAGTAACTATTTAGGACCTTTAACCCGCTGAGTCCCACCGACGTACGATGTACGTCGCTACTTTTTTCCGCGGACAGACCCATCGATGTGCATCATACGTCACTCAATTGCAAGTTGTGTGCACATTTTTCAACATTCGCGAGTGATTTTTGGTAGGCATATGTGGGAGACCTTCCTCTACCTGCTGCCAAGTGGGGATACTGCCTGGCCCCACCTAACCCCCCCTCCCCCCTCTCTCCCACACTGGGCAATTCACCTGTTAGCAGTAACCTGGGCCAGTAAAGATATGTTGCCCCACCGTCTCTCCAATGACGAAATTCATGGTGAAAGTGATTCCGGAGGTGGAGGACAAAGAAACAAAGAAGCTAGAGGTAGAAACAAACAGAAGTGATGAGGTGGTAATGTCGTAAAGGAAGGTGCCATATACTAGGGTTTTGGGTGAGTGAACAATGCTTTTATCACCTATATTATTGTGTGAAAACCAATATAGACTTGTACTATACATAAATTCGTACCAAATAAATAAATACATGGCTTGAATTAGTTAACCCTTCCACAGTTTGTTTTCTTTAGCCAGGTACCCTGAAAAAGAAGGAAAATGTAAAGCTAAATGGCACCTGTATCAACATTTTTAACCTCAGGAGGGTGATTTCTCTATGAATTTTAGATGTTTCCCACCAAAAGTGGAGGTTTGAGCCAAGAAAAAAAAAGTTGGAAATCTGTCAGGATTTGGGGGTAGGCTGGGTAAAAAACCGGTCGGGACTGGGCGGGTTAAATCACAAGTCATCCTTGATCAGTTTCTTTACAGTCGAACCTCTCGAAAGCAGATCAGCTGGATTTTGATTAGATGATCTATCTATCTATCTATTGCCAGACGCCTCAATCCCGAACGGGGTGGCCACAAACAAATTGCCTCCATGTCACTCTGTCCCCTGCCATTTCACTACCACGCTCCCAACTCACACCCCCCTCTCTCATATACCTCTCCACTCCATCCCTTCATCTCATCCTCGGCCTCCCCCTCCCTCTCGCCCCCTCCACCTCACTCACATACACTCTCCTCGTCAATCTTTCACTCT
>JAGKTI010009007.1:0-10644 GCA_018397915.1 Birgus latro
TGTGTGTGTGTGTGTGTGTGTGTGTGTGTGTGTGTGTGTGTGTGTGTCAAGCAAATGACTGGTTGCAAAGTATCTGTTAAGGTAGATCAGTGTTTGAATAAGTGCATCAGTATCACTTGGAGTGAGACAGCTGTGAGAGATGATCCCTTGGTTGTCGTTATTGTTGCCTGGGCAGTTGTCTTTGTCCCAGGCAACAAGAAGCCAATTGACTATAGGAAACCACTCACTTCTACTGGGCATTCTGGGATTTTTGTTGAGATTATATTTAAAGTCTTTTCTGTGAGTGCAAGGTGCATGTAGTAAGTGTGTTGTGGTGTGAGAGGCTGCATTACAGTAATGGCCTAATGGGCTGTTTGTTATTTGTATTCTGTGTTGTACAGTGCATGATTTGTACGGATGGGGCTATGAGAAAGGTCAAAACACTGGGGTAGGGAACTGGAAATGAAGCTAGTACTGAATGATGAGGATTGAAATACTTTAAATCTGATATATACATGTGATGCTATGCTGCTTGCAAGTACTGAATGAAACCTCTCCAGAATTGCTTATAGTTTTGTGTCAGGAGTGGTAAGGCCTGAAAGATGGGGCACAGAAAAGTGAGGTGGTGATTGTTGACAAATATTAACTCACACTGTGATTTGCTTTTGAATGAAAACTTGAAATAGGAGAAGCTTTCAAGTACCTTGGATCAGTGTCAAATTAGATAAAGAGAGGTAAATATGGAAAGGAAGTGGAGAATGGAGTGGCTCATAGAAGTAAATTGGCCTGCATTATGAAGTTGTTGATAAGAACAAGGACAATACAAGCAATTCAAGATTACTATATGAATATATGTAAATGTTCAAAAGAATGTATGAATGTGAGTCCTGGCACTGAATAAGTTTGGAAAGTTGAGTGAGAGTAGTGGTTATGGGACTGTTAAGGAATATGTAGTGGATATAGGACTGCTAAAGAATATGTAGTGGATATGGGACTGTTTAGGAATATGTAGTGGATGTTGGACTGTTAAGATAATGTATGAGTTCCATTGGTTACATAGGATTAGAAATACTGAAATTTGTGAAAAATAGGGAGTAACAAAGACTGCCTAATGGACATGAATAGAGTGGCAGAAAGGTTATGACACATGGGTTTGAGAGTGGGAATTTGGATGGCTAAGATGGTCAGTTAAGGTAAAAATATGTGAAAAGTGAAGCTGAAGGATGATCAGAATGGTTGGATAAAGTATGTTTACTGTAGATGCACACAGGACAAAGGTTACTCACCTGTGTTTAACTAAGCAGTTTTTACAGTAACTTAATCCTATGAAGCATATTTTGTATGCATTTTTGACCCTAAGATGAAACAAAATGTTTATAAAACTTGAATGGGTGAATGGATGTATGGCCAACTGCACCGGGATTCGTTGATAATTCTCCCATTTTCATTACTTCTCACATATTATACCACCCTTCCAGTCTGTTAGTGAGAAATGGGGTAGGATGGTAATAATGAGTCTGTGTTGTGTGTTGCAAAATTAATGTCTTACTGTATAGGTTGTGAAATAAGTACAGTACTGTATCTGCTGTATGAACCAGAGCCGATTACTCGGCCAGTGCTTCAGTATGCGCTGTTTTAGAGATATCAATCTTCTTTTGTTATTATCAAAAATTCATTGATAGTTTTCAGTTGTATGTTTAATTTTTTAGGCAGCTCTCTTAAGTAGACTTCTGAGGTTTTCAAACTACTTTTCTCTCTCACTGCACTGTTATATCAGATTCTTTTGTCACTCTTAGTAATGTCAGATGTATTAGAAGTATACTGTATTGGAACATTGAAACTACTGAAGTAACAAATACCAGTAAACTAAATGTGAAACAGCTAGATATTGCATGATACAGTAAACATAACTGTCATCTTGGCAATACTGTGGTTTGTATGTATTCAGAACCCTGTCTGTGTTCCATACACAACCCAAAGAGCATATACCATTATCATCCTTGAGAATGGACATTTTTTTCAAGGGAAGTCTTTGAGGATGAAAATTCCATAACAAATGAATCAGAGCCATGAAAGATTTCAAAGTGTATGCTCATCATCACCATCATCATCATTATCATCACCATCACCATCACCATCATGATCATCATGATCATCACCATCCAGACCTCCTTTCCCACCCTAGGGCAGGGTGAGGAGTAGCAGCGTCCAGACAACCCAAGTTTGCCCACTGGGCCACGCTTCCATTCACNTACAGTAGTACAGTTGTCATTATCATCATCATCATCACCATCACCATCCAGACCTCCTTTCCCACCCTAGGTCAGGGTGAGGAGTAGCAACGTCCAGACAACCCAAGTTTGCCCACTGGGCCACGCTTCCATTCACTCATCATTCAAGCCCCTGGAATCCTGGCTGTATCTGATATGCCAAAAACTTTCACCACATTCTGTAGCTTCACATAAACGTATCCAATAGAGTCAATCTAGACGCTGTCATGTTAAAAAGGGGTGCCAAAGCCCTGATCATGCATTTCTCACAACATTCATCCAGCCAACTCTCTTGTCAGTTCCCAAGCCTCACTGACTTCCATACCTCTATTCTTCACACACTTATCCACCATATCCTCCACCCTCTCCTTGGCCTACCTCGCCTCCTCCCCCTTCAAATTTACTCAGATATACCTCTTTCACCACTCTGTTGTTATCCATTCTCTCCATGTGACCATACATCTCAGTTCACTCTCTTTGATTCTGGTGTCCACAGACTTCCTCACTCTGCATCTTTCATGAATCACATTAGTTCGTATCCCATCCACTCTCTTTACTCCACATACGTTCCTCAGGAGTCCCATCTCAACTGCTCTCACTCTTGTCATTTCATTTTCATGCCACACCGTAATCTCTCATCCATATGTTAAAGTTGGCACTAACACTCCATATAAGCCTCGTGCAGCTGCAATATTCAAGCCTCTGTTTTGTATCAAGGCTTTCATAGCACTGGCTACTTACCTTCCTTGTGTCTCTCTACTTTCCAATTCTTTTGCACATTTTCCTCTCTTTTCTGTCACTTTACCCAGGTATTTGAATTCTCTCATCAATTCCAGTCTCACTCCATTCACTGTAACATCACACTGGGAGTCACCTTCTCTCTCGATTACTATCACTTTACATTTACTCCCAAGGCATGACGCTCACAGACATCAGCAAAACTTTTGCACTAGTCTACCAAGATCTTGTCTGGTATTTGCAAGTAGTATTGCATCATCACCATACAACAAATTTGAGATATTCCATCCATCACCATTCATTACCAACGCCATCCCTCTCTCCATTACTCGTGTTTTTACACCTCTCAGCGCCCCATCCATATATACAGTATATTGAACAACCATGGGGACATACATCACTGTCAAGAAGGTTTGAATGAGTGAGTGTTAGCGCTACAATATGATTCTTAATGCAGCATCAAAATTTTACCTTGAAAGCACCAAAATGCATAATAAGATTAAAATAATTGTATCACTGAACAGTTTCCCCCACTTTTCGTAAAACTTTTACCAGACTGTTAATTAACAAACAACTACAGCACACACATTACCAGACTGTTCATTAACAAACTCTTACAGCACACACATTTTACCAAGGGTGAATAAAATTTTGAAACTTTTCCTGGGCTGAAAGGGCTATTCAAATTGAAGGGGATATCTTAACAAAAGCTGAATAAAATAGGCAGGTGTTTGCAAGAACAAAGTTAACCAAGACTGAAGGAGTCATGAACTTTTTGACTCATTTATCTGCTACACATTTCATTGTATCTTTATTTTTCATATGCTGATTAGACTTTTTTCTCCAGTATTGAGAACATCACTGTGCAACCCTTCCATCAAACTTGGTCTGATATAATTATTACAAATCTTAATACACTTATATTTCATTTCTCAAGGCCAGTGGTTTAGATCTTTCTTACAGTTACAGCACATACAATCATCTCCATGTTACAGGTGTTTGAAGCTGCATACTGCTGGTCTGTTTATTTGGTACTTAGTGCAGTGCTAAGCCTTGCTTCTTCTTTTTTTTTTTCTTTTTTTAATATAATTTCATATCAGTATTTAAACTTAAACTTTCTTTGTTTTCTATACATACAGTAGTGGTAAGGGAAACAGCTCATCAGCATTAGATTTATATATGCTCATATTATACCTTCCACTACTAGTTCATGGCCATTTATATAACAGATGTGGCCCCAAAAGCATCTTATTAAGAACCAGGTATAGATCCATTTTCAGGGAAGGTATCCTTTTGTAGTGCTTTAAGCTTGCATCACAAGAGAATTGTTTTGCACTAATCTTGTCCTGAATTTCAGCACTCTTCTTTGCATACAGATCTTATAATATGATTATTTTATTGTACTTTTAATGAAATGGTATGTCAAACTCCATTTTCAATTCATAATTTAAAGGCAGCCTATTTTGACCCCAAAGTGTACTGCTATCTTCCAGGTCCAGTGGTTGGAGCATCATTAGGTGAACCCCCCATCTATTCTGCTGAAACATTGGCCATTGCTGTGACGACTGCCTGTGTGGCCGCCCTTGTTATTGGCTTCATCTTGGGCTTCCTTTTCTCACGCAAGTGTCGGGGAGATGAGTATCCTCACAGCTATTCTGAGACTCCATACCTTGATTCCAAGCTGAATAAGTAAGTTTGAGAATTGTTTCTCATTTATATTTTCAGTTCAGAAATCAGAATTTGAAATTATAGGGAAAGCTAAGGGCTAATTTATTTGTTATCATATGGATGTGGAAGGTGGGGGCAGCAACCATCATCAGCTCACTCAATATAGTGTGCATGCGTGTGTGCACTCTCTCTCTCTCTCTCTCATTCTACCCCTAGTGACAAACCAAATGGTAATGGATGTAGTGCTTTGTACTTGTTCCTTCACCTTTTTCATTTTATTTCTATCTGTCTACCTATCAATCTATCTGTCTGTATCTCCACCAACATGTGGTGCTCTGCAGAAATTGTATGTAGAATGAGAAGTGCTTGTAAATGTGAGTTTTTGTGTTGGAGTGGCTTTGGATGTGTGTGTAGTCTGTGAACCAAGTGCAATTGGCCCGCATTAAGCCGACTGGGTGCAAGCATACTACTGTAGTATGCAACATTGGTTCAACCACAGCACTCTATATGTCCCCCAAATTGGTCAGTGACTCAGTGAACGCTTCCCAAAGTTTTACAGCTCTGGTGGGAGGCAAACCCGCGTCCACCAGCTTGCGAGACGCACACTAATTTGTGTGTCTGTCCTCTTTTCCTATTTCTCCCTTTCCTTCCTATCACTTTTTATTACTCTAATTTCCACTTCAGGTGGCTTTCCACTGTCTGTCAAGTATAATGTTTCCTGTAACCCAACGATGGGTGGTAACCACATACACCCTAAGCATTAGCTCAAATTCAAAGGGAACCTGTAAAAAATTCAAGAAAGCTGATTTTTTTCAGGAAATCTACCTGGAAGCATGCAAAGTTGAAATCCACACATATTCTAAACACTCCATGAGCTAGCCATGTGGGGCAAAAATCCAAGATGGGTACCAATAGCATGGGACCTTTACATAGCTTTGGAACCAGAAGTCACTGATGGTCATGTAATATCTCTTTTTAAGGATTTTGGGGTATAAGAAAACCATTATTACCATTATGTCAATGATTTATTGATGTATGTTCAAGATATGATCAAGGTCATGTACTATTTTTAACAAAATGGTAAATTCAGCACATTTAAAGTTAACAGCCAGCACTAACTTTTGCCAGCAGCAGTTATTGAACTACTAAATAAAACATTTTTTTAGTATCATAACTTGGTTTGGTCACAATTATAGCATGGGGACTCCGTATCTCCTCCATCAGATTGGAATGAATTAGCACAAGATTGGCCAATACTTGAGGAACACTAAGTGTACAGTAGGGTTCTGCTTTTTGACATTTGCATCTTTTGCTACACATTTGCTTACATCCACATGACACAGTGAAAGGAACATGCTGTGTTGCTATGGTTTGTCAATCAAAATGGGATTGAGCATTCCACCTTGAAGCTCCCAACCCCAGTCAGTAGGATTTAGATCCTCAGCATTGCCCAACCACACTCCTGAACTCTGAAGTAAGCTCAGAATGAGTGGTACTTTGTAGCCGAGGATGTGGGAAGTAGGCTTAAGTTGGAAGCTGCTGGATGCCCTGCTCATCCTCTGCTTGTACTGCACAAATCTCATCTTACCAAGTGTTGTACATGTCAGATTGGCATTGTAGAACTTCAGTTAGAATATTTCCTCCACTCTGGCTATTTCTGCTTGGCTGGCATCACTTCTTTTAAACACATCCAACATCCTCCAATCCTCGCTTTCCAAGACCGTCATGGCCTTCTTTTTGCCAATGCCAAATAAGGCAGAGACTGTGTCACATCTGGTGACAGCATGTGCTATCAACATGTCAGGTGTGTGGATGCATTGCCTGGTGGATGCTGTGTATGTTATAAACAGTCTCTTGCATACTGCATGTAGATATTGTCTGTTGTGGCCCTATCCAACCAACATGACAAGCAGATCTGTATCATTTGCCTCAAGCACAACAGGTCGTGTGATGTTACAGCAAATGCCAATGCTGTGCTGCTTATTAAGTAGTCAGCATCAGCCTGACTTTGACAGCAAGCAATGCCTTCAGATGTAAGTTGGTTCTACAGCCTACTGATTAACTGTGACTTGTTATGATTTGCTTTTGTGTGTGTGTGTGTGTGTCCAATACTGGGCATAGGCTTCACAGCCTGCTCCCAAGGCCCAGTAGTCCTCCTACATACCATACACCTCCACATGTCACCACTTCGGCACCAACACCCACTGTCCATATTGAATACATGCTAGGACTGTCTCATACAGGACTGGTGTATTGGTATTAGAGGGGGTATTTTTATGACATGTCAGCAGGTTGTCTGGTAGATTAGTAAAATCTGCTTTAATGAAATTCAAACCCTTAAACTGTTCCCTGCTGTAGGCGGGATTCAAACCTGGGTCCATTAGGACTGCAGACCACCTCTCTACCGATTCAGCCACCACCTCACCATGACTGATGTGGTGAACACTAACACCTTGTCTGCAGAGACATTTGGATCAGTATGGCGGTTTTGTTCAGCTGCCTTGGTTGACAGAATAACATTTGTGTAACCATCAAAGCAGACAGTGCATTCTTTGCCATAGTTATTGATAATGTGATTCACATAGCTGTCATACACATCACCATATGTGCAGTCCACAGCCCATGTCACATTTTGTAGCAAATGTCCTCCGTCCAGCACATAGTATGGGTTCTTATAAACTTCACTGGATATTGGGACTACTGGAGTTTTCAGTACCTTGGCAAGACCATTTTTTTGTTTTTGTGCATTGTACCCTTGTATAATAGTGCTGGGCTGTTTGCAAAACTCATGTTTAAGGTGCCATATCTGATCGGTTCTTTGTCACACATGTGACCCGCATGACGAGTAGTGTGGGGTCGACCTCACTGTCTTGCTGCGGACAGTGGCAGTACTGGTTGCAGCACCTATACATATGATCCGGTCACTCCTTTTGAGCTTAGTATCAGCATAGTTAAGGCCAGCGATACGTGCAGCTGCCTCCTTCCCTGATTTTACTGCACAATCTGCATTAGCAGAAATAGATGCCACAACCTCAGTATCATTACAGACCAGTCTCTTGCAGTATTCACCTGTGTAGGCAAGTGGTGAATGGTGTGATTGGTAATGCCGAAAGGTGAGAAAGTGTCAGCTATCACACCCAATTATAGATTCCAGCAGGTCTGTGTGTTGGTCAACTATCTGAGAAAATAGACCACAGAAAGCCTTTAGTGACTCACAAGCAGGAGGTGTTTGTGGCAGGACATAGACCATCTTGGATGGATTGTGTACTGCCAGTAATTCCACGATCATGTGCCAGACTTCCACGTGTCTTCAGCATTCGCATCAACATTCAGTGAAGCCTCCAGACCAGAACCTGTGGGTTCTGATGGTCCAGTACCCAAAGATTGTGTACCTCTCATACTGCTCCTTGTCCATCAGGTTAGGTAGCTGCTTCATCTGGTCTAGATAATGTCGAGTACACTTTGTGTATGCAGTATTTCCCCCAGAATGTAGGACAGGGATCATCTTTGAGATGCAAAACAATGTAATTCCTAATCACCAGTGCATTCAGCACAGATGAACAGCAGCAAAATGCACATGATTTTAATGTACTCAGTCCATAGTTTCCCAGTTCTACTATTCATAGATAATTTCTGTTCAAGATCATTTAATATTTGAGTAAGCTGAGTGACAATATGTTTATGGAGACCATTGTCTTGTGGGCATTCCTTTTTTAGGAGCATCTCCTGTAAGGTTCTGAGTTCGTTCAAGTTCACTCTCCTCAGGCAGTTTGGTGAATCAAGCATCTCAGACACAACCAAGGCATCAGAAAACATGTGTACATGTAGAGCACAAGCATATGCATGACCTGTCAGCATTTGCTTTACTGAGTTGGCTGCAACAGATGGTAGCAGTTCAGTTGTTGCTGCTTCATGAGTTGCCTCATGTTGGTCCTTTGGTTGTTTGGCGATCTTACTATAGTCCATACATTTCCCACAGTACAGACAGTCTTGTTTTGTTTTAAAGATAGTGGCCTGTGAATGGCAGGTGATTTTCTCATGCACTTCTGACTCCCTTTTTCTATCTATTGCCAGATGCCATAATCCCATAAAAGGTGGCCATTTGACTTTGAGTTATTTATTTTACGGGGAGGGGCACTAACCCTTCACCAATCCACTTGTTGACACGTAGGGAGCACGTATGGTTTGGTTATATGGTTACCACCCAGCATTATAAATGGTTTCTTGGCTTACAGGAAACCATCTGGCTTGTCACTCAATGTAAAGCCACCTGTAAAGGAAAGAAAAGCAATAAGAAGTGACAGGAAAGATGGGAGAAACAGGAAGTGAGGAGGGCAAGCACAGAACAAGAATGATAAAGGCTAAGGAAGAAGTAAGCAGCACTTCATCAAATGAGTGGATGACAGTCGCCACCACCTACAACTACTCCCTTTTTTGCCATTTTATATATGATGGCATGACGTAATGTTCTTTGCACCATTTATGAGCCAGAACTGGCAACACTTTAGATAATAGCTTTTCATCAAGTCGATCCCTCAGATCAGCACTAATATTCATTATGCTAGGTATGCCTCTTTCTGTGACAGTACTTCAGTCAGAGGTGATTGGCTTTTCACAAAAATCACAAATAACACATTGTTCTTGTGCTGCCATCTTGTTCCATTCACACTGTCTTCTGTCCATCTGTGTACTTCTACCTCTTCACTTCAATCTGTATCCAACCTGAAAAATAAAAACATTTGATGAAGTATACTTCAGTTTATAAATTCATGGTTAAATTATCAATACAGATTTCTGATTTTTTGCATTTGCCATACATTCTTTGCATATGTCAGTGACACAGAATTCTTAGGGTAATAACAAAAATGGATTTATCACTCTTTAAAACCCATAAAAGGTGGTATTATATGACCAAGTGTGAATTTTGTCACTAAGCTTATATATGCAACCTAGGTTGATTGTGGCCATCTTGAATTTTTCATCCCACACTGTTAGCTTACTCTGAATGTTTAGAATGATGTTGATTTTGACCTGGGAAGCTTCTATGTAGCTTTCTTGAAAAAAAAAAAAAAAAATCTGCTCAAATTTTTTTTCCAGATACTGTATATCATTAATCCTCCAGGGCTAATATAACAGGTCATGGCATGAAGTGGAGCCTACTACGGTGCCCCTGTTAACTGGGTGGAGGCACAAATGCTGCATGCACCTGGGAACCAAACCTGAGCATTCTTCCCCTTGCCTCACCGTGGCAAGGCACTGTCAACGGCAAGCAAGACACTGGTTCACTACAAAGGATGGCCCTGCAGGGGTGGTTACTTTCCTGTGGGTAATGGATCTGCTTGAGAGGACAGACGGGGGTTGATCGACAACACTGGGTGGTAACCATATAACCAAATGAAGCCTGATGGTTTAGTGGGTTAAGGTGCTCCAGTTGGGTGGAGACTGCATGGATTCTTTTTGAGTGAGGGGGAAGGGGGAGATGGGGTTTGTTGCTCATGCTGTGTCACTCAGGAAAGTGAGGCTGGATGTGTTGCTGTAAATGTCGGGAGAGCGGCCCCTGCTCTCTGTGGGGGCAAAATGGGTTTGATGATATTATATGTATATATACTGTGTATATATATATATATATATATATATATCAGGGGTAGGTGGTGGTGACCATCATCCACTCACTTAATGTAGTGCTGCCTACTTCTTCCTTAGCCTTAATCATTCTTTTCTGTGCTTGCCCTCCTCTCTTCCTATTCTCACATCTTCCTGTCACTTCTTATTGCTTTTCATTCCTTTACAGGTGGCTTTACATTGAGTGACAAGCCAAATGGTTTCCTGT
The DNA here is from genome assembly GCA_018397915.1 of Birgus latro. Taxonomy (NCBI): domain Eukaryota; kingdom Metazoa; phylum Arthropoda; class Malacostraca; order Decapoda; family Coenobitidae; genus Birgus; species Birgus latro. The sequence goes on from JAGKTI010009007.1 coordinate 10,486, forward strand.
AAGCCAAGAAACCATTTACAACGCTGGGTGGTAACCATGTAACCAAACCATACGTGCTTGCTACATGCCAGTAAGTGGGTTAGTGGAGGGTTAGTGCCCCTCCTCGTAAAACAAATAACTCAAAAGTCAGATGGCCACCCTTTACGGGATTATGGTGTC
>JAGKTI010009008.1:0-32087 GCA_018397915.1 Birgus latro
TGAGAGGAGCATGTGGAGTCACATGGAGAGACAGACTAACAAATGAGGAAGTGAAGGAGCATTGTGGTGTGGTTGAGGACGTGATGGGAAGCGTTAGGAGAAACACGTTAAGGTGGTTTGGGCATGTGGAGAGGATGGAGAGTGAAAGATTGACGAGGAGAGTGTATGTGAGTGAGGTGGAGGGGGCAAGAGGGAGGGGGAGGCCGAGGATGAGATGGAGGGATGGAGTGGAGAGGTATATGAGAGAGGGGGGTGTTAGTTGGGAGCATGGTAATGAAATGGCAGGGGACAGAGTGACATGGAGGCAATTTGTTTGTGGCCACCCCGTTCGGGATTGAGGCGTCTGGCAATAGATAGATAGATAGTATTCTACTCAGTTCCGCAGTGCAGTTTGTGACATGCTAGCTTTCAACCACCTCCATCTCCATGTATGTAAAGAAAGCAAATACCAGGAACTTAAGCTGGTGTTCTTGATCTTCAGTATTGATATTAGTGTCTTAGAGGAATGTCCCTTTTACATTGCCCAAGGCATTACTGTGTACAAGCAGTATGGCAGCTTCAGAGAACTCAGGTTGGGATTAGTAAGTATCTGTCCTTGTTATGAGTCTCCCAAGGGCTGGAGTAGTGTTGTCATGGATGACTCCACTGATGTTGGTGGTACTGAACTAGATTCAGCTCTAGGGAATACCATCTTCTCCAAGAGCGAGGGTTCCTGAGACTACTGTACATCCCATGCACATTGTCTGAATCCTTTTGGAACCTGTCTCCCCAAAGGACAAATTGAGGGAGGTGGATACAGGTAAATGTCATATATTCTGCTACTGAAGAGACCATGTGGTCTGGCCTGTAGGCTTTGTTGAACTGCACAGTAGTCCCCATGGTGGGAAAGAGGAGTACAGAAGAATCCCTAAGACATATACTATCTCCAGCCAAATACGCTTAATTAGCAGTATGGTCATAAACCATTGGTACACTTTTATACAGTTGGTAAAGTTAGCCACTAGCGTTTACAACTCAAAGACAAGTAGTAGTGGTGAAGCTGTGGGTAACTGTCATCCTTAAAGCCAGTGCCCTACTGGGCAAGTTATGGCGTTACACCTGATCAGATAAAGTGTGTTTCATATTTCCCAAGTGTCTCACAACCTCCTAGGAAAAAAACGGTAAAATTTTTACAAAGCAAGAACTTATTTTTGCCATTGTTTTCAGTGTGCTTTGACCACTTTACCATTTGTAATCTGTTGTCAGACAAGATTAAAGATAAGCACCATCATGCATTTCTGGAAACGATGTCTTGAGTTTGCAGATGTCCGAAGGGAAAGAAGTTTCCTTCTTTTATTTTTTCACAAGACAAATATTTGCCATGACTTTCTGAGGACAGAGTTATTCAGATATTTGTCCCATGATCCTCCAACTTTCTTTGTGTGTTGTTCATACCAAGCTGAGGTCTGTGTTTTAAATATTTTCTATTTTAGACTTTCTGAAGACAGAATTCATTACATATTTCTCCAAACTGCCAACTTTATATTTTGTTAGTACTACTGCCGAGGTCCTTGTGTCTGGATGTTAAGATTTTAGATCTGATGACACAAGTAAGCCTTACAGTATCCTTAACTGTATCCCAGAATTCTTCATCTACACAAATGACCTTTTGTGTGCTACTGGATTTTATTTATATTATTTTCAAACACACTCTATCTCACAATCCTTGCTCTTTACTTTGGGTCTTACTACTTATCTCCTAATTTATAGCATTAACCTTCCTCCCCTCCCTCCATAACCTACTTGGCCTCCCATCTTAACTCAGTCTTGTCCAGCCACTCCCTCTGCTGTTCTCCTCTCCTCCATTCCAGACAAATCCCTTCCCCTTTACATTCTTCCACGACATCTCTCTCTGCCAACACTGGCTTCCCTCCTTTCCATCATTGATATCTCTCCCTCCCAACACATGTCTCACATCTCTTCTTTCCAACATTGACATCTCTCCCTTCCAACACTGACATCTCTCCATTCCAACACTGTCATCTCTTTCTTCCAACCCTAGATCTGTCCCTTCCAACACTGACACATCTCCCTTTCAACAGTGACATCTCTTCCTTTCAACACTGAGATCTCTCCCTCCCAACTTTGACACCTCTTGCATCTAAAACTGACATTGCTCTCTTCCAATTGTGACATCTCTCCCTTCCAGTACTGACATATCTCCTTTTTAACACTGACTTCTCTCCCTTCAAACACTGACCTCTCTTTCTTCCAACAGTCTGAGTGGATCAAGCAGATGGGTCTGGGAGGTGGAATGATCTGGGCCCTAGACTTGGATGACTTCCGGAATCGGTGTGGTTGTGAGCCTCACCCACTACTCAGGACCATCAATAGAGTCCTCCGCTCTCACCCTCAACCCGACCCACAATGCCCATTACTTGGTGGTCCAGGTACATCTAAAGAGAAGTGACTTTGTTCAGTCATAGACAGATTTTTGTGAACTGAAGGAATTAGAGATAACCGTCATTAACCTTTTGTCTACTAGAGATGTGCTCAGAGTTGAGTAAAATTATCTAATGGCAGCAACAGCAACAAAAAAATGCATAATTGGATTGAAGGTGTTAAATTGCAATTTAAAAACAACTTATTTATTTAGAGTTGGTCCCCATATTTGCAAGGGTTTATTGAACAAGAGACACTTTGACAACTAGGACATGCTGAGACAGGAGTTAATGGGTAGTGGGAAAAATCAGCTGGAGCAGGCTAATTTCTGTTATTCAGATGTGAACACTGAGTAAATTTATTATAGTAGATTAGATGATGAATGAATGAAAATCATTATAATTTCCTATATTTTTCTGACATGAATAAAATTACTGTACTGTACCTGTATAACAAAATGGCACTTCAGATGGCTTGGTGGAGAAGTAAAGTAATTTGATGGAACTTTTTTTTTTTCTAAGTGTACTCTGCTTTTTTTTTTTTCCCCTGCATTGCCCAGTTTCAGTAGTTGAATATTATTTTGACTTGAGTTTTAGGGCATAAAATCTGTACACACAAGGCTTAGTGGAATTTTGTTGTAACTCTGAGTAGGAATTAAACTGACAAGTACCATAACTGAAATGTTTTCTCCATAGCTGAATGAAATAGTTTATTGCAGCAAGAATGAAAAAAAGGGGGGTTAGATACAGCCTTCAGTAACCCATCCTCTACCAGCTTTTTCTCCTTGGCTGAACAAAATAATTTGCTGCAAAATGAATATATAAAAACTAGGGGTGTATATTGCCTCAGCCTGTAGTATGGTATGCAGTGTATTTTTTAATAGAGTATACATTTGAATTTCAAAAAATAATTGTGGATGTCCTGAGTAATAGACAGTAGATGGCTGGCCACCATGAGAGTGATATATAGCTACAAGCTTGGTAACTATACTCGATTTTTTTCCAGCTGATGATCCACTTTCGTGATTGTGGCACCTGCGCACTCCTGCTGCGTGATTGGTTGGTTTCAGTTTTATACCTGAAGTACCATATTTACAAAAAACAGTTGTACCTTATATTCCACTTCTCATAAATGCTGTTTTGCATTGTCATTGTACAATACAAACAGACACGAAACAAGTATGTATCTGTGCTTCACCCAAAGAGACAATGAATTTTAGGAAGTTGAATTTGAATTGAAATATTGTTGTAAAAGGTACAGAGTCATTGCATCTCCCTATATTTTTTTAAAAATAATTGCATTTGGCTGGGTAAGTGCAAATAAAAGGTATCTTAATACTTAGGCACTTATTACATTAGACCATACTGTATCACCATTCTGAGTAAATTAGCGATTTTGTCAGTGGTAAAGTGGTGGAAGTGGGGAGGCGAATGGAACATTCGCTACAGAGGAGGGGGGGTGGGGACACGAGAGACAGCCAGGCGAGAAAAACAAGTTGTCTTGTCTCACAAGATGTCAGACTATTATGGATCACACCTACTCCATTGCTTCGACACCTTCACCCATATTATCCGTATGTATATATATCCATAAGTACTGTATATGTATTTATTTGTTTATTAGAGATGCAGCAACTTTGTACCTTTTACAGCAATAAATATTTCAATTCATATTCAGCTTCCTCAAATTCATTGTCCGTTTGGGTGAAGCACAGATACATACTTGTTTCATGTCTGTTTGTATAGTACAATGACAATGCAAAACAGCATTAATGAGAATTGGAATATAAGGTACAATTGTTTTTTATAAATATGATACTTCAGGTATGAAACTGAAACCAACCAATCACACGGCAGGAGTGCGCAGGTGCCACATTCATGAAAGTGGATCATCAGCTGGAAAAAAACTGAGTATAGCTACATAATTATCACTCTTAAGCAGGAAGCTCAGCCATAAATATGCACAGTTAAAAACAAAGCTGAGACTTCCACATTATTACTAATCATCCTACACTACTGAAATTCCTTTTTCACAATGATTTTCAGTTTTTGAGAAGTAATTAGCTGGATTTGGCACCTGATCAATCATTCAGTCCATAGAAAACATTATCTGTACTATGGCATACCTTTGTACCATATGGGAGTTCCTTAGGAGGAAGCATATTTATCATTTGATTTAATTTGATTTGATCTTGAGTGTTAAATACTGCACTTATATTATATTCTTCTAACCTCAAGATGTGGTGTAAAAGTTTGGATGGTAGAAGAGTATGTATAAGCAGGCTATACCCACTGTGAAAAGTTTTGCAATACTACCCAGCTTTTTCTGACACAAAATCATTTAACAGTGAAAAAACATGATAAGCTATTGCTAACCACTCTGTTGTTATCTGTTGTTTCAGCTTTTATTGTCTATAACCATTTCCAAATGTACTGGTATGGAATAAGACAGATTCAAAAAGAATTCCACACTTTAATCCTGTTTCCATGTATTGGTGGATTTGCTCAGGTGGAGCATAGATGAGGTATCTTGATAATTAAGGTTCTTTTTCATGTACAGTCAAACATTTTCAGTGTGGATTTAGATCAGAGCTGTTCCCTAGCCATTATCGATCCTGAATATTGTCATCACTTAACCACTTGAACTCCTTTTTTAAACCGATGACCTGGTGCACCATCCTGCATAAAAATGTCACAACCGTGAATGTCATAAACTGTATGCTGTTGCTGTTTTAACACCTGCAAATAGTAACGAAGTGAGTGTATGTGAGTGAAGTGGAAGGGAGAAGAGGGAGGGGAAGGCCAAGGATGAGGTGGAAGGATGGAGTGGAGAGGTATATGAGAGAGGGGTGTGTGAGCTGGGGGAAAGCAGCAAAATGGCACGGGACAGGGTGACATGGAGGTGATTTGTTTGTGGTCACCCCTTATGGGATTGAGGCATCTTGCAATAGATAGATAGATAGATAGATAGAAATACCAATCTCTGGTCATTGTAACATTGTGTGGGAAATACAAACTACCTCTCCCCTTAGCACCACTAAAGCAGCCCCAGATCATAAAATGGTCAGGATATTTTATAGTTTTCCTGGTGTGCTGATACTCATACCTGCTAACTCTTTATGGACAACTTACCCTAGCATTACTCGCTTAAGCACACTGGGATGAGGTGCCATTACCCTACAAGACATTTACCCACTGCTGTGGTATCCAGTGTCATTCATTGTGGGTAAATTTGAGATAATTTTGTACATTTTTTTCTGTGAGGAGGTGTTTCTTGACATGTTGGAGCCTTTATAAATGATATGATGACATAATGACAATAGGCCATTCAGCTCATTTTGGAGATGATATTTAATGGTGTGGTGTGATATATGTCACAGGATATCAGAGTGGCCTCTTTATAACTCTGCTGAAATTATGCTAGGGGCCTTGAGTGCTCCTCACCGCAGAAGTGTCTGTGGCTTAGAAGTCTTGTGTAGTCAACCAGTAGATGATTTGGTTGGCAGGAGTTGGGTATAGTAGCCTGCAGGTTTCAGTGTTGCACCTATAGTCAGGTAGTTTCTTTAAGAGGGACCTTACCTTCTTGTAAAGTGAGAATTCTGATGTTTCCCTCATGTGACATGTTTTCACGTCTTTGAGCAAGGATGTGAAAACTTGGGGGGTTAAAATAAATAAATAGATGAATAAATAAAAGCTGGACCGGTCTAGAAGCAGTTAATAAGCACACAGTAAAACATCTTGAATCCAACAGGTTAATTAGTGATAGACAATATAGTTTTTGCCACGAAATATCCACCATTGACATACTTAATCTCCTGACTTATACCATCCATCAGTCAATTGACCAGCATGGAGAAACTCATGCAGTAGCCCTTGATATTTCTAAAGCTTTCGACAGAGTGTGGCACCGTTCCCTGCTGTCCAAACTCCCTTGCTATGGACTAACTTCTTTTCTTCCTCTGCTTTCCTCATATCGTAGCAACAGAAAACTAAGATGAAAAGTAGATGATATATATATTTTCCAATTTCCACTCAATTAATGTTGGCATGCCACAGGGATCAGTTCAGGCACCAACCCTGTTCCTGGTTCATATTAATGATCTCTTATCTGTCACCCACAATCCCATCCATTCATATGCAGATGACTCAACACTTCACAGTTCATTCACACTCATGCACCCATTTACATAGTCTAATATCTCTAACTCTCAACTAAGTACAGCCATCTCCATAGATCAAGACTTATCTACAATCAGTGAATGGGGGCAAAACAAGCTTATCTCATTTAATGCTAGTAAAACCAATTATATACAATTTACTAATAGACAGATATTGCCAGATTCGTATATTACCTTCAGTGCTACTAATATTCCCATCTCCAAAGTATTGAAATTCCCAGTGTCTCACTTAACAATGCCCTCAGCTGGACCTCTCATGTCAGATCACTTGCTAAAACCGCCTCAGAGAAACTTGGATTATTGTACAGAGTCCATAACTTCTTCACTGACGAGCAGTTACCTATAAATTATAAGAGTCGTGTGCACTCTCAGCTTGAATGTTGCACAACCTTGTGGAATGAATGTAGAGAGGTTGCAGTAAAACAACTAGACAAATTTCAGAACAAAACTTTTGAAATTATTAATAACCATGCTGTTATAAATAAACTACCTCCCCTGTGAGTAAGAAGGAATGTTGCTTTCCTTGCAATATTTTTTTTATGGCAAGTGCTCAGTCGAAGTTGCGTCCATTGTGCCACCTCTCCATGCCTTCCTTCATGCTACACGAGCATCTGGTGGCGCCCATGACTGGAACGTCACACAGCCATATTGCAGATCTGCCTGTCCGAATTCTTTTTTTCTCCGAACTGCATCTGTCTGGGACTCGCTTCTCCGGAGTTGTTTCCCCCCAAACTTCAACCTAGATCTGTTCAATTCCAATTCACAGATATTTTATGAATGAAGGATGCCAGTAATCTGGTGTATGGATTTTTTTTCTTATTCATTTGTTTTTCCATCCACTGTAGTTATTAAAAAAAAAACAAAAAAAAGTACATGTACTTTTCTCCTGTGGGAGAACCATGAGCATTGAAGGCTTGTGGCAGATACAGTGTGGCAGTGGATCAAGAAGAGTCATTAAGTACAGCCAGACATCAGCTGGTGAATTTAAGAGGTAGAAAAATGCAGTCATTCAAAACTTTGGGCCACTTTCAGAAGGATGAGTGTTATAAAACTTTCTGTGGTGGGTGTATGTTTCAAATCCTTGAGGTGGCTAGTTTTTTTTTTTTTTTTTTTTTCAGTGTCAGGGACATTGGTTGGTTTTCTGTGGCTGAAATGGTCCAAACCTCATGGTACTCTTGCCTTGGGCTTTTTTATTGCTCAGATCTTCCTAGGCACAAAAGAGGTAGTATTGGATTGAGTCTTTGTGCTACTGCATTCCTCTGACTTAGTTTTGCATTAAAAGAATTGTATTTTTGTTTCTCCAGGTTCAGGAACACCACTACAGATGGGTGTCTCTCCAGTAGGACCTTCTCCTTCTCCACCACTTGTTCCTCAGCCTGTTGATCCAGCACCTCAGCATATTGCCCCACCACCTCCACCAGTACAGCCTGTTGACCCACCACCTCCTCCACCACCACCAACAGTTTCATCAGGCATACCTCCAAGCATTGTAGTTGTACCAAAAGAGAGCGAGTGTGTGACAGGTACAAGGCTGCCCCATGAGTCAGACTGCAATAAATTCTATGAATGTGTTCATGGAAAGAAGGAAGTAAGATTTTGTGTCCCTGGACTACACTGGAATGGCAAGGTCAGTAACTCTTAACCTTACCCAGCAAGTCACAACATAGTTCTTCTAATCATTTGTTGTTGCTGTAGTAGCAGATTCATATTGTTTAGAAGCAGCCAGTCTGGCCTTTACATATTGTAGTTTATCTTGTAAACCAAACCAGACCCACTTAAACTCTGTGATGAAGCTGCAGATCATTTCAGCATATAGTGATGTATAATGGAAATACTAATTTTCCCTTAACCTAACAGAAATGGGTTTAGGTAAGGTAGGGTCATGTGATGTTTATCCTAGGTAGTATAGCATCATCAGTATTAACTTTGTACTTTGACCAACAAAGAGTATGGGACGATTAAAGCTTGCAGATTGAGAGTTTCATTGGTGATAATTTCTTGTTCCAAATTTCTCATGAAGCAGCAGCTTGTGCTTGGGTATCATTGATTGCAACATTCATTAAAAAAAAAAAAAAAAATAGTTACAGTGATCATAAGTTATCCCAGACCTACAAAACCATCTTCACTGTAAGTCAAATGTATGGTTAGGACCTCCTACAATCACTATTTTTGGAAAATCGAATGAACTCTGACTGACCAGACCTGTAGCTTGAGGACATTTAACTGTTCCCACCAGACAAGGTGTATCAAGGCCCAAAACACCTGTGTTGTTGTCTTCATTGTGTGAATGCTGGACAGAGTAGTAATATGTTCTGTATAGTGTGCCCTGCACTTTTGCTTTGATATTGGTGTTACCTTAGTTATCACTCAGCCTGTAATTGTATAAGAATAAGGATAGGGGTGTCAGCAGTGTACAACAGATCCTCCTATGTGTGAGTCCCCCATGCATGCATTCCCAGTGTTCACTTTCCACTGTGCATAGATAGTCATTTCATCCAGCCACTGACTTAGCCTGTTACTTCTAAGAGGATTCATTTTAGTGTTTCAGTGGCCCCTTACACCAGCATTTTTCTGCACAATCTGTTCCACACTGCATGTCTCATTATGATTTACATCCTTAACATTTGATACCTCAGCATCCACACTTGCCTTCTCAGTACATACACTATTTTCCTTTCCCTACCTTTTTTCTGTATCATATTGCACACAAGCAGCTTGTTATCCCTCCCCACCAATCACCATCATCATCATCAACCAGACCTCTTTTCCCACCCTAGGACAAGGTGAGGAGTAGCAACATCCAGACAGCCCAAGTTTGCCCACTCCAGTGGGCCGCACTTCCATTCACTCATCATTCAAGCCCCCGGAATCCTGGCTGTATTTGATATGCCAAGAACTTTCACCACATTCTGTAGCTTCACATAAACGTATCTGATAGAGTCAGTCCGAACACTGTCACATTAAAAAGGGGTGCCAGGTCCCTGATCGTGCACTTCTCACAACGTTCATCCAGCTAGCGTGATCTCTTGTCAGTCCCCTAGCCTCACCAACTTGCATACCTCTCTTCCTTGCACACTCATCCACCATATCCCTCCACCTTCTCCTTGGCCTGCCTAGCCTCCTCCCACCGTCAGATTTGCTCAGATATACAGTAGGCACGGAAAGTGTTGACGCCATCTTAAAAAAAGAAAACATTCTTGTGGTTAGCAAGGAGAAACAAATAAATTAACACTCACCATTGAATTTAGTATTTACTGGCATTCCCCTTCACCTTTATTATCTTCTTAAGGCGTCTGGGGAGACTGATGGCGTAGTTTTGCAGAACAGACGGACTAAAACTGCTCCATAGCTGCTTGACTGCAGCCTCACTTTTAGGCAAAGATGATGTGCCGCTTCATGTGCGCCCATAAATTCTCAATGGGATTGATATCTGGGCTGTTTCCGGGCCAATCTCAAATAAAGGGAACCTCACAGTCTGTTAGCCACTGTTTCACTGACTTTGCAACATGTGCAGGGGCAGAATCTTGCATAAATACTCTTGCCTTGGTTTTATCAAAAGAGTCACTTAAAACATCACATAAGAGCTCCAAATAATTGTTCTGGTTCACTTTTTCATTTGCAGGTAGAATTACCAACTCACCAACACCATAATATGTAAAGCAGCCCCAAGCCATGAGTGAGGCTGGGTATTTAACAAACTTGGAAGTGTACTTAGGATCCAGGGGGTCACTGCCTGGTTTGCGGTACACTCGTGATGAAGGGGTACCAGTGACAGTAAATGTTGACTCATCACTCCAAAGCACAGTTTTCCATTGCTCCTCACTCCAGGCAAGATATTTCTTACAAAAATTTACTCCCTTTTTCTTCTGAAGTGCAGTTAGCAGTGGTTTTTTACGAGCACAAAAACTCCTGTAGCCCAGATCGTCATGCAACAGCTGCTGCACACTTCTGACAGACACATCTGCCAGCAACTGTGGGTTCTTTTCTTTTAAATCCCATGCTGTTAGCCTTGGATCCTTGCTAACTTGCCTTGAGATCAGCTGACGGGTCCTGAAGGTTGTCTTACGAGGTCTCCCAGGCTTGGGAAGTGGAGTGGGAGGAATGGCCTCCCCACTGTCCTTGAACCGCTTCACCAGTCTCTGCACTGTCCTCAGTCTAACACCATCTGACTTGCAATAAATTGGAGTTTGTGGCCATCTTTGTATAAAGTAATCACTTCCACACGTTTGTCCTTGCTTGTGGTTACTTTAGGCATGATGAGAATGTGGTAGGTAACCAAATAACTGTGTTATTTGAGTCAAAACATGCCCTCGTGGTGCATCACACACAGAGACAATCCTCCTCCTGTGGCTGCCCAAACATTACTGAGCCTGCTCCTGTGGTGCCAAACCTATCAAGCAGGGTTGCCAGCTCCCGTTGAAAAAGCGTCAGCTCATTTCGCATCACAGGGGAGGGTAGTATTGACCCTACTTCACTTAACGCAAAAAAGAATGACATCAGCAAAAAAGCGTCAATACTTTCCGTGCCTACTGTACCTTTTTCACCACTCTGTTGTTATCTGTTCTCTCTTCATGACCATACCATTTCAGTACACTCTCTTCAGTTCTGGTGTTCAGACTTCCTCACTCTGCATCTTTCACAAATCACATTATTCCATATCCTATCCACTCTGTGCACTCCACATACATTCCTCAGCAGTCCCATCTCCACTGCTCCCACTCTTGACTTTTCAGTTTCATGCCATGCCATAGTTTCACATCCATATGTTAAAGTTGGCTTCATGTAAGCCTCGCACAACTGCAACACTCAAACCTGTTTCTTATCAAGACCTTCATAGCACCAGCTACCTTCCTTCCTTGTGTCATTCTACTTTCCACTTCTTTTGCACATTTTCCTCTCTTTTCTATCACTGTACCCACCAATCACTTTCACAAGTTTAACATGCTTCCATTTCAGGTTTCTTAACTAGGAATTTTTCAGCTCAACTTCAGACACCTCTCCATTCATATTTAATCAGTCTGTGTGCTTTCATTGTACACATTGTGTTCTTTACAACCATGTTTGTTCATCAGTGAATTAAAGTAATCTCTTGCCTCCAACATTCCTAGTGCCACATCAAAACCCTCCATGCACTCCCTCATACCCATGAAATTGCTCACCTACACATCCATTCAAACAGCCACCCAGCACCATGTTCTCTTTCTCAGCTAATTCAGACACCACAAGTAACAGGCCATGCCAAAAGTTATTCTTCACCTCCTCACATACTGCATTCCAGCCTGACCTAGCCTGGGAATCATATACTGATACAGTAGCCAGAATGTAACTACCAACCAGGATCTTTATAATCAATATTCTCTGATCTACTCCCTTCACCTCCAACACTTTGTAGTCATAATCCTTACCCCCATCCTTTCCAGACCCCTTACCTCTCCAGTAAGAATTATTCCTGTCAGATTTGCTGAATGCTCTATACCTAGCTGAACCCCCTTCACCCTGACTTATCCAAACAGTATACATCAGTCCTCTTATACAGTGTCTCCAACACTCTTCTCATCCCATAAGTTCCCCACATGCAAGTTAACCATCTGAAGATAAAGGAATTCTTCCTTTGGTGATTTCACCCTTTGAGATTCAGTTACTTTGGGATATTTATTGGTCATATATGGGTTGTGTTGCTTTTGCCAGGGATCACCCATCCAACCTCAACCATCCAGGACTGCAAGTTTAGATCAGCAACACTCTTGCAGTCATATGACAATGGCCACAGGCTGTGATGTGAGATATTATTCACTTCTGTGTTGTGGTTAGCCAAGAGTGTAAATATTGATTGGTGGGTGCAAATTATGGTCTGTTGTTTGTATTACATGACTGGATTTTGCTCAGTTATGGTTGAGGTCTGGAGCCAGGTATGTCTAAGTTGTTTTGGGTAGATGTTAAGGCCATCATCTCTTGACATGTTGTTTCTAAGCTGTTAGGGCTAGGAGACTGCAATTTAATTTACATCAGGTACTGACCTGTATGAGGGATTGTTTGTGTATAACTTTCATCAAATTCAGTTTATTAGAATTTAGAGATTTTTGGTCAAAAATTTTCAAGTTATCGATAAAAGATTAAAAGGTTCCTCCTCATCATCATCATCATAAATTAATAAAATTGGGCTTGCTATGAGGCAAACTAATCATTAAGAGTTGCTTTACAGATTCTCTAATATGTTTTATATTTGCATTGGAAGAATATCAGTGAATTTTTTTTATTCCAATGAAATTGTACCAGTTTCCTGGATGTTTGGCAAGCTCTGTACACCAAACATATCATTATACAAACATACCAATGAGAGAACTTTTAGTACAGTTTATGGGCTTTCTAGTGGTACCTTTATTTTTTCTGTAGCTATATTGATTTAGAAGCTAATACTGTAGTCTAAAGGTTAAAAATATATGTTCTCCAAAAACAACCATCAGAGTTGTCAGGTTGTGGAGCATAGAGCAACACACCCTCTCTCTTGTGCCTCTGGCCGCACTTTTTTTTTTTTTTTTTTAAATGTAAGGAAGAAAGAACCACAGGCCAGGATCCCACAAACCATTCCATCCAAAAAAAAAAGAAAGAGCCAAATTCCAGATCCGTTCATTTCGAGATGCCTGGACATACTGCGTTTGAAAGACTGGAGATCATAGGAAACAGGAAATACAGATAGAGGGAAACAGTTCCAGAGTTGACCTGTTGCATAAATGAAGGACTGGAAGTAATGGTTAACTCTTGCATTAGAGAGTTGGACAGAAAAAGGATGAGAGTTTGTTACTATTCGGGTGCTATGCACCCGTCGGAGAGGTAGAGGGATGCAATTAGACAGTTCAGAGGAGCAGTGACCATTGAAGTAGCGACAGAAAAGAGATAAAGATGCAACAGTGCGGCAATAAGACAGAAGTTAAAGGGAGCCAGTAAGAGGAGAGCTAATGGGATGAAAAGCTTTGACTCCACCCTATTAAGAAGAGCTGTATGTGGGGAGCCTCCCTACACATTTAAGAGTTGTACTCTACACAGGGGTGAAGAGAATAGGGTTGCTGTACGTCCAGATTTTCCTGGACATGTCATGCTTTTAGGTGTCAAAATCTTCGTCCGGGAGGAATTTTAAAAATTCTCCAAAAGTCCAGAATTTCAGCTTCCATCACTTTTTCTCGAGAATTCTAATATAATATTAAACTCTGTAATGACGAGAGAGAGAGAGAGAGAGAGAGACTTTTGTTGTTTTCATCAGCTGGTAATAATGTTGCCAACATGGTTTAGTGCTAGCAGCTAGCTAATATATATATATTTTTTTTCTTTTTATGTGTCCGACTCTGGGCATGGGCTTCACAGCCTGCTATCAAGGCCCAGTCATCCTCCTACAATCTACATGTCACCACTTCGGCGCTTAACACCCACCGTCCATATTGAATACATGCTAGGGCTGTCTCATACAGGACTGGTGTCTTGGTATTAGCGGGGTCATTTTTACGACATGTCGGCGGGTCTTCTGGTAGATCAGTAAAGCCTGATTTAATGAAATTCAAATCCTTAAACTGTTCCCTGCACCAGCGAGGATTCAAACCTGGATCCCACGGGACCGCAAGCCAACTCTCTACCGAACGAGCTACCGCCTCCCCTACGTATGTCCTGCCTTTTCCTCTTGTTCATCTATTTTCCTTTTTTTATTTCTTTTTTTTTTTTTTTTTTTTTTTGTTACTTAGTGCTGTTATAGCCATAAAATAAATGGTAACTGCACACAATTATTGGCTTAGTTTTCATTTTTACAGTGTAGCATTTTTTATGATCTTATCCTGCATCTAAGGCATTGTTGCATTTTACAATCATAATCTTGCCAATTCTGTACTTCGCCTGTTTTCCATTATATTGTAAAAAGATTCAAGAAGGCACTTCAGTCGGATTGACCCTGTTCAGGTTTATATCCAAGCAATGGTTGTGGTTTATTGCTCACGTGATGCCATTCAGGGATGATTGAGGCTGGTCACTCTCATTTTAAATGTCAGGATGATGGATGGATGCAGTACAGTAGCACTGTTGTATATACAGTATATACTGTATATATAAGGGTTTCATAATGCCAAAAGCCCAAAGTTTTTGTTGGGGCGGGCGGGGAGCATGGCTTTCAGCAGAGGCGTCCAGTATTTTGACTGTTCAGATATGGCAACCCTAGAATAGAGCTCGTTTATAAAGTCAACAACTGTGCAGGGGTAAAGAAGGTACGGAGTTGGCTTAGCACACTTCGTCTCTTGGAAGTAGATTTTACAAGAGATGTAATATGATCTTTCTAAGATAACTTTTGAGAGAAAGAAACCCCAAGTATGTTCAAGAATGATGCAGGATTGAGCTGGACATCATTAAACATTAGTGGGTACTCCTGTGGAAGATATTGTCGGGTTGATTGGTGTAAGAACTGAGTCTTTGATGCGTTAAAAACAACAAGGTTACTCTTAACCCAGTCAGTGATACGAGCCAAGTCAGACAATAGGTGTGCCATAGCCTCATATCTTGTTTATTGAAGTAACATCTGAGATGGACGTTGCGGGAACCGATTGGAAAGGTGAAGGGTGGAATCATCAGCGTATGAGTGGGTAGGATTAGATGTACAGCTTAGAAGGTCATTGATGAATAAATGGAAGGGAGTTGGTGATAGAATAGAGCCCTGAGGAAAACCACTATTGATAGATCTAGGAGAGGAATGGTGGCCATCTACAACAGCAGCTATAGATCAACCAGAAAGGAAGCTATAGATGAAGGCACAGATAGAAGGATAGAAACCGTAAAAGGACAATTTGGAAATTAAAGATTTACATCAGACTCGATTGAAAGCCTTTGAGATGTAAAGTGCAATGGCAAAGCTTCCACCAAAGTCCCAAAAGGAGGATGACCAGGAGTCTGAAAGGTAGGTGAGAAGATCGCCAGTGGAGCGTCCCTGATGGAACCCGTACTGACAATCAGAAAGAAAGTTGCGATAGGAGAGATGCTTTAAAAATTTTCTGTTAAGAATAAACTCCAAAACTTTTGAGACACAGGATGTTAAAGCAGTTGGGCAATAGTTAGAGGGTTGGGAATGGTCACCCTTCTTTAGGACTGGCTGAATGAGAGCCAACTTCCAGCAAGAAGGAAAGGTACAAGTTTATAGACAAAGGTGAAAGAGTTTACCTAGGCAGGATGTAAATGCAGAAGCACAGTCCTTGAGGACAGTAGGAGGGACCCCATCAGGACCATATGTCTTGTTAGTATTGAGGCCACTGATGGCAGAAAAGACATCAGTTGAAGAAATTTTAATATCAGCCATGAGGAAGTCAGAGGGGGGAAGTGATGGAGGAACAGCACCGGAATCGTCTCAGGTGGAACTGGACGAGAAAGTCTGAGCGAAGGGATCTGCTTTATTGGTAAAAGAAATATCTACAGAGCCATTAGAGTAGAAAAGAGGAGGGAAGGATGATGAGGTAAAGTTGTTAGAAAGGTTTTTGGCAAGGTGACAGAAGGAGTGGGAAGAATTTGAGTTGGAGAGTACGGGTGAAATTATTTTTAGCAGTGCGAAGAACAGACTTAGCATGATTCACGGCAGAAACGTAAAAAAGCTATGATTCAGGGGTGGTTGGCTCCGGTTCCTTTTATAGGCCTTCTCCTTGTTGCAGACTATCTTCCTATCTATCTATCTATTGCCAGACGCCTTAATCCCGCACGGGGTGGCCACAAACAAATCGCCTCCATGTCACTCTGTCCCCTGCCATTTCACTACCATGCTCCCAACTCACACACCCCTCTCTCATATACCTCTCCACTCCATCCCTCCATCTCATCCTCGACCTCCCCCTCCCTCTCGCCCCCTCCACCTCACTCACATACACTCTTCTTGTCAGTCTTTCACTCTCCATCCTCTCCACATGCCCAAATCACCTTAACGTGGTTCTCCTAACACTTCCCATCACGTCCTCAGCCACACCACAACGCTCCTTCACTTCCTCATTTGTTAGTCTGTCTCTCCATGTGACTCCACATGCTCCTCTCAAATAACTCATTTCCACTGCTCTCACTCTTGACTTCTGTCCTTCCAACAGGGTCCAAGCTTCACTTCCATATGTCAGAGTTGGTATCACAATACTGTCATGTAACAACTTTTTCACTTCCATGCTCACCTCCCTGTTTCTTATCACTGCTTTCAACGAACCAGCAACCTTCCTTCCCTGCTGCACCCTTTCGAGCACTTCACCCTCCAGACTTCCATCCTTACTCATCACACTGCCCAAGTACTTAAATTCACTCACATTCTCCATATCCTTCCCATCCAATCTCACTGTACATTCACTGCCTTCACTTCTCTCGAAGACCATCACTTTACTCTTCCCTACATTCACCTTTATATTCCGTTTCTTACACACTCTCCCAAACTCATCTACTAAGCCTTGCAGCTCCCCTTCGTCTTCGCTCAACAACACAGTATCATCTGCAAACAACAGTACAGGGAGTTTCCAAACACTGCCCTCTCTCACTAGGGCCGCTCCAACACCCACTGCCCGACCTTGTATCTCCCTTATAACCCCATCCATATACAGATTGAACAACCATGGAGACATGACACATCCTTGTAGACTGCATTAGAATAAGTGTGATTAAACCAAGGCTTTTTTGCATTAGTCAGAGGATATTTGAAAGGAATGTATGCTTCCATGCCCTAGAGAATAACCTCCGTGATGTGCATGGCACACTCAGATGGCTCCCGGCCATGGAAGCAATAATCATTCCAGGGAAAATCAAAGAAGTACTGCCTGAAGGCCTCCTAATTAGCAGCTCCTAAGTGCCACAGCCAATTTTTCTTTGGAGGGTCCACAGGCCTTACATGATGCAGTAGGACTGGTTAATGTAATAAGGTTGTGGTTGGAGGAGCCCAGCAGAGACAAAAGATTAACAGCATAAGTAGAAGGATTAGTTGTAAGGAAGAGGTCAAATGTATTGGAACTCTCTCCAAGGCAGTCAGGGATATGGGTAGGGTGCTGTACAAGCTGCACTAGGACATTAAGGATAGAAAAGATGTAGGCTTGTTCACCAGGTGGATCAGTGAAAGGAGAGGAGAGCCAAAGGTGGTGGTGAACATCGAAATCTCCTAGAATGGAGATTTAAGAGAAAGGTGAGACGAATAGGATGTGTTCCATCATAGAAGTAAGATAGTCGAAGAATTTTATATAGTAATTAGAATTAGGGGATAAGTACACAGCACAGATATATTTAGTCAGAGAATGACAGGAATGCCAAAGCCAGAGAGTAGCGAATTCAGAAGAATCAAGTTCAGGAAAATGAGAGCAAGATAAGTCGTTGCATACATATACACAACAGCCACCTTTGGCTTTGAAATGAGTATAGACAGCTGAGTCTCAGTAAAGAGAAGGTGAGACTTAGAGGAGGAGAGGTGGTGCTCAACAGAGGAAAAGTTAGAGGAAAGGCTGTGAATGTTGCAGATATGATGAAGTGAATCAGACAGTGGTTCCAGGCAGCCTGTTGTGTCGTCACCAGGAGTGGGGCGCATGGTGGGGTCATTTGTGGGCCCCTGCCCTCCCTGGGGAATCCAAGGCTTGGTTATTAGATTCCTTTTTTTTTTTTTTTTTTAAGGAAGTGTAGTGTGTAATGTGCACGTAGTTTGATGTTGACAGTTAGAGAAACTTGTATTGGAGAGCTTGCTGGCATACTCTCTGTGTTACTGAAACACTGAAAAAGTTCAGCAAAGGGGGATGGTCAGGCACTAGTCCCAAGGGCTGATGAAACGAGAGCTCCAACTCTCCGTCTTCACTTAAAACTAAAAAAGAAGCCAGATGTCAAAAGAAGGAGTATTTAGTCAACTATTTACCTACAAAAAAATGGTATTTTTGTGTAAATTTTGTTCAAAGCTGTATCATGATGCATGTAGGAGCACTTTTTTTTTTTTTTTTTTTTATGTGTTCGACTCTGGGCATAGGCTTCACAGCCTGCTATCAAGGCCCAGCAGTCCTCCTACATACCAACACCTCTACATGTCACCACTTCGGCGCTAACACCCACCGTCCATAATTAATACATGCTAGGGCTGTCTCATACAGGACTGGTGTATTGGTATTAGCGGGAGTATTTTTACGACATGTCGGCGAGTCTTCTGGTGGATCAGTAAAGCCTGATTTAATGAAATTCGAATCCTTAAACTGTTCCCTGCCCCAGTGAGGATTCGAACCTGGGTCCGTCAGGACTGCAAGCCACCTCTCTACCGATTGAGCCACCGCCTTGCACATGAGCTCTTGATATGGGTGTACAAAAACTCACTTTTAAAAAATTTAAATGTTTCTGAAGATGATATTACAGTACTTGGCACAGAGACAGAGGAATGGTGCCAGAACTTCACGGAATTTTTTTAGAATACTGTATTAAAAAATTTCAGTTTTTTCATCAAAAATGAATACCGATTGCCTTAAGGTGATGTCATCCCTGCCACAATTGCTCCACCTGTTCCCATCAGATCAATTATTACATCTTACAGGCAGCTATCTGGCACAACTTCAGAAATGTACAGTCAGTTTTGAGCCTCTCATCGCTCTTCCAGGACCGCTGCGATTGGCCAAGAGCTGCAAAGTGCAAGACTGGACACCCCCAACTGCCTCCAGCCACTACTAGACCTACTACTACAGCATCTTGGTGGACATCAACTACTAGACCTCCTACTTCTTCACCTTGGTGGTCAAGCACTACTATACACACCACCTCTACCACTTCTTCACCTTGGTGGACAACCACTGCTAAACCTACCACTTCACCTTGGTGGACATCCAGTACTACAGCTAATCCTTGGTGGCCTCCTGTTTCATCCACAAAACCAACTACTGCTACCATTGCAACCACTACTTACCAGCCATCCATACCTGACACTGGCTTCAAGGTTGGTGTTTACTGTTTTGTGTGTGTCTGTGGTTTGTATGGAAGTACTGTACTTTTACAGGGAGACAAAACAGTAGGCACAAAGATTGTAGTTAAGACACCAGTACAATGAGAGTGCTGTTTATATTGTTGCTAAGTTCCTTCCTTACAAAAATCATTTTATTGTTTTTCATACACCCACAAACTGAGACATTTTGTCCAAGGATTTTTTTTTTTTTTTCCCCATTGGCACTGGGTGATAATATTCATCACTGAAGAAATTCCTTGAGGTCCTTGAGGTGAAGTATATACCATCATTATCAACATGACATTTTTTTTTTAAGTCCAACACACCACCTTTTATTTTTTCCAACCACAAAGCAAGTTCATTCAGTTTAGAATAGATCCCTCAGGCAAGTATGAAAAAATTGCTAATGAATCACCTTTGTTGGTGGGATTATTTTTATTTATTTTTTTTTTTTAATGCATAAATCATGATGAACTGAAACCCTATGGATGGCAGAGCTTTCCGTTAGCTGAAAAAAATAATCTGATGGCAGCCAGATTAAATTGAAATAGATTCTAATGCTGAATAATATCACCTTTTAGTAGCTAGAATAAAATATTTAAGTAGATACCTGTCCTTCATTTTTTTTTTTTAATGCATAAATCATGATGAACTGAAACTCTTTCGATGGCAGAGCTTTCCCTTAGCTGAAAAAAATAATCTGATGGCAGCCAGATTAAACTGAAATAGATTCTAATGCATATCGCCTTTTAGTGGCTAGATTAAAATACCTAAGTAGATACCTGTCCTCCATAGGGTTTTGATAGACCTCTGTGACTGAAAGATTACAGTAAATCCCTGCATTTTCAGACCTCAACAGTCTCAGAATGCCAGTACATCTGGACTGAGTAGTATAATCCTGGGTCCTTTAAACTCCTGATGGGACTGTAAAAACTGTTTTCACATAAGTAGTGTAATCTGTGATTCCACTTCACAGGTAGTGTGTTACTTCACCAACTGGGCCTGGTACCGGCAGGGGATTGGCAAGTACAAGCCAGAGGACATAGACCCCAACCTCTGTACACATATTGTTTATGGTTTTGCTGTGCTGGATGGGACACGCCTGCTGATTAAACCCCATGACACTTGGGCAGATTATGATAACAGTGGGTATTTACATTGTTCATGTTTGGATGAGTTACATTAAGGCAAAATTATCTCCATTACTCTTAGATTGTAGATTATAAAAATACTTTCATTTCTTAGGTAATTTCAGCTCTGAAGTGATAAACACCAAGATCAAATTGTGATTGACCTGGGGCCATAATTAGTACCCCAACATTGGGCTGCAATCTTATTTGCATTGAATTCGTACATTGCATTTTCATTTCTTTTGAAAGACTTTTTAAATATCTGTGTGGAATAGGGTCAGATGATTACTCTCTCCTATGGGGATCATATTGTTAAGTATTCATTTGAATCCTGAGTGGGTGAACAAAATGCAATATACTATATCGATGATTTGATCTTTTTAGAGAAGTTTATGTCTGATTTTCTGAATTATAATACTGTACATACTGTACGTATAAGTACGTTAATTTGACTACATTCCTCACTCCCTCACCAGGGTTCTACGAAAAAGTAACAGCCCTAAGGGCAAAGGGAATCAAGGTTACATTAGCCATTGGAGGTTGGAATGATTCCCTTGGAGATAAATACAGTCGCTTGGTCAACAGTCCTTCTGCTCGGAGAAAGTTCATTGAACATGTGATCCAGTTCATCCAGAAACACAACTTTGATGGCCTTGACTTGGACTGGGAATACCCAGTTTGTTGGCAGGTATGACATCCATAGTGTTTATAAATAAGCATCCAGTGCTGAATGAGTGCTAGTTGGTCAGGAGAGTAATGGTATTTACCCAGTTGTGTTCCTTCCATAAACTGTTTATAACTTGGGTACTGTACACTAGGCTTCTGTTATGATATTCTTTTCATTATTTTCACTTCCAAAGAAAGCATTTCAGTATGGGTTATATCATCTTCAGTGAACTTCTCTAAACCCTTGGAGAGTTGGGTATTGATAACTTCTTGGAACATTAGATCTGATGCACTGAGAATCCATTATGAATGCCCGTGGCCCATATTCTTGTTGCTTAAGGAGGCTTCTGTGCCACTTCTTCTGTACCAGTTTATTCTGTATATGATCTGCCTGTATTCTTGTGTATGATATTTATCCTCAGTGTTGGTATAAAAATGATTTAAGAGGCAGTCAAGAAAATAGTAAATTGTGCTATGCAAAATAATTTGTTAATAAAGAGGAAGTAGGGAGCCTCCTAAGCTGCTGAGTATACAACAGCTCTCCAAAGTCAGTATTCTTCCTTACCATTTCATATCTTGACCTGGCTTGTGAATATTTAGATGTACATTATTTATGCAATAGTTGATATTAGAAGGGTATAAATAACAAAAAGAAAAATATTCAGGTGTAGTATAAATATTTAGGTGTGGTATACTGTACTGAAAATGTTGAGAGCAAGAAGCATGTAAAGAAAGAAGAAGGCAAATGATGATCTAGGAAGAAAAATGAATGCAAACTAGTCTGAAAATAGAAAGTTATTCTGGGAAGAGGTGCAGAAGTGTAGAAATGATAGTGGAAAGAAATGTGAATGTGTAAAGGATGAAAGTGGTATAATAGATTATTAACCCATGGGGATGGAGTAAGGACTAGATGGAAACAATATTTTGAAAGTCTGATGAATGGGAATGGAGAGAGAAAAACGACTGTTAACATGATTGGTTTTGGGGGTGTACAGAGAAGGAATGCAGTGCCTGGAAATGTGATGCTCGAAGAGGTGAAGAATGCTGTGAAGCAGCTGAAAAATGGGAAAGCAGCTGGGGTTGATGAGGTGTATGCAGCGCTGATTAAGTGTAGTGGGGAGAATGGAATGAAGTGCTTGTTGTAGATATGTAAGAAGGCATGGATGAGTGAAACTGTGCCAGTAGAGTGGATAAAGGCAGAGATTGTACCCCTGTACAGAAATAAAGGTGAGCAAAGTGAGTGCAAGAATTATCGTGGCATAAGTCTATTGAGTGTTGTAGGGAATGTATATGGACGAATTATTATAAAATAAGACAGATATCAGAAGTCCTAGTGAGTGACAAACAGGGTGGCTTTAGGAGTGGCAGAGGATGTGTGGATCAAATATCTGCAGTGAGACAGATAGTGGAGAAGGCTTGTGAGAAGGACTATAAGTGTTTATGGCACTTGTGGATCTGGAAAAAGCATATGACAAAGTAGACAGAGAAGGACTGTGGTAGGTCTTGCACATGTATGGTGTAGTTAGTAAGCTGGTAGGTACCATCAAGAGTTTTTATGATGGTAGTGAGGCTTGTGTAAGGGTAAATGGGCATCTAGGTGAATGGTTCACGATCAGAGTAGGCATGCGACAAGGTTGTGTGATGTTCCCATGGTTGTTCAATATATATATGGATGGGGTGATGAGAGAAGTAAAAACATGAGTAATGGAGAGAGGGATGGCATTGGCAATGAGTAGTGATGGATGGAATATTTCAAATTTGTTGTTTGCTGATGATGCAGTGTTACTTGCAAATACTGGACAAGAGCTTGGTAGACTAGTGCAGAGTTTTGTAGATGTCTGTAAGCATCATGCCTTGAGAGTAAATGTAGAAAAGAGTAAATTGATGGTTATTGAGAGAGAAGGTGACTCCCAGTGTGATGTTACAGTGAATGGAGAGAGACGGGAATTGGTGAGAAAGTTAAAATACCTGGGTACAGTGATAGATAAGAGAGGAAAATGTGCAAAAGACGTGGAAAGTAGAGTTATACAAGAAAGGAAAGTAGCTGGTGTTATGAAGGCCTTGATAAGAAACAAAGGTTTGAGTGTTGCAGCTGCGTGAGGCTTACATGAAGGAGTGTCAATGCTGACTTTAACATAATGGATGTAAGACTTTGGTGTGGCTTGAAAATGAAAAGTCAAGAATAAGAGCAGTGGAGATGGGACTGCAGAGGAATGTATGTGGAGTACAGAGAGTGGATAGGATATGAAATAATGTTACATGAAAGATGCGGAGTGAGGAAGTCTGTGGACAACAGAATCGAAGAGAAAGTACCGAGATGGTTTGGTCATGTGGAGAGAATGAATGATAATAATAGAGGGGTGAAAAAGGTATATCTGAGCAAAATTGAAGGAGGGAGGAGGTGAGGTAGGCCAAGAAGAAGGTGGAGGGAAATGGTGGACGAGTGTGTGAGGAAGAGAGGTATGGAAGATGGTGAGGCTGAGACTGACAAGAGAGTGAGCTGGGTGGATGAATTTTGTGCAAAGAAACGCATGACCAGGGATTTGGCACCTCTTTTTAATGTGACAGTGTTTGCATTGGCTGTATCAGATACTGGTAGGTATATTTGAAGCTACAGAATGTGGTGAAATTTTTTGTGGCGTATCTGATGGAGCCAGGATTTTGAGGGCTTGAATGATGAGTGAATGGAAGTGTAGCCCATTGAATTGGGCAGACTTTTGGCTGTCTGGATGTTGCTACATGTTACCTTGCCCTTGGGTGGGAAAGGAGTTCTGGATGATGGTGGTGATGATGATGTACAGAATAGTTCATTAAGGCAGAGGTGCTGCAAAGTCTACTAAGCTGACAAGAAAATGGCCCTTTAAGTTCAGAAGAGTCCATACATGCCAGAGCACTTGATATACTTTTCAGATATGGACATTCATGAAGGCACTGGTTCTTCTTTTCCCTTTCAGTTAAAGTTTTCCTGTAAAGCATGTATTTATTCACAGGTGGACTGCAAAAAGGGTCCAGCATCAGATAAGCCAGCATTTGCAGCATGGGTGAGGGAGCTTTCAGAAGCCTTCAAACCTCATGGCCTACTTCTTTCAGCTGCTGTATCCCCAAGCTACAAGGTTATTGAGAAAGGTATGCACTTTGGATCAGTCTGTGGCTGAAGAACTGCTGAATTTTGTGTATTTTTATCACTTAGCATTAATTAGCTTATTTCCAGATATTACGCACTGAATTTTTACTCACAAAATTTCAGTTCAGGCAAGAGCATGAAAATAAAAACTGAGGAATTATGCTGAGCACAGAAGTGATTGGAGAAGGTTTTGGGAGCTGTTGCCTCTCCTAACACTGAGAGGGCTGTCCCTCCATGCTAAGAGATCTTTGTATGCAGCATGTTTTAGGAGTGTAATACTGTATGGTAGTGAGACCTGAGCAGTAAAAGTAGGCTCAAATGTACAGAAATGTAGTGCATCTTTGAGCCCTGGGAGGGCTAGGATCATGACTGAAGAACTGAGTGGAAGGATGGGACTGGAGTGTGTTGGTTTTGTGATCAGGAGGGGTAGATTGAGATGGTCTGGGCATACTGAGGGAATAGGGGATGACTTTTGTCTCTTCGCCGCACTGTTGCTTCTTTATCTCTCTTCTATCGCTACTTCAATGGTCACTGTTCCTCTGAACTGTCTGCTTGCATCCCTCCACCTCTACGACGGGCACGTAGTACCCGTCTAGCAACAAACTCTCATCCCTTTTCTGTCCAACTCTCTAATGCAAGAGTTAACCGTTACTTCCAGTCCTTCATTTATGCAACTGGTCAACTCTGGAACTGTCTCCCTCTGTCTGTATTCCCTGCTTCCTATGATCTCCAATCTTTCAAACGCAGTGTGTCCAGGCATCTCGAAATGAATGGATCTTGAATTTGGCTCTCTTTTGTATTGTTTTTACTTTTTCTTGGAAGGAACAGTATGCAGGCCCTGGCCTTTGGTTCCTTCTTCCTTGCATAAAAAAAAAAAAAGTTGGGTACAGAAGATGAGAAGTGTGAACAATGGAGGCAGGCAGACTGAAAAAGACCTGGGATGAGATCATAGAGTGTCACCTCAGGGATAAGGTACTTAATATAGAGGCTACCAGAGATTGAGCAGCATTGGGAGCCACCATTAGGTGGCTGTCCATATGCATAGCTATTATTATAAGTTCCTCACAGTCAGTATCCATCATCATCATGAAAACCATATTTTCTGTTAAGTTGGATGGGTAGGATCCAGAAATAGGTGGAAAACATAAAATTTCAGAATTGCCAACAGAGTGCCCTGTGAAATTGATCACATCCATTCATTCATCCTTCAAGCCTTTCAGATTGTCAGCTCCACCTCATGAACAAATTACCCACTTTCTTGGAAAGTGGATGGGTATAGATTAGTCTCCTTAAGAGTTTTTTTCCCCACCACTTTGAGCATTGACTGGACAGTATGGTCCTAATTCTCAGCAGTCCTCTTTTCTACCGTTAGTGGATGGCACTACACTGGGTGCCAGCGCTAAACCATTCACACCAAAAGTGGTACTGTGGCTGTCTTATTCATGACTGGAATGATTCTATTGATGGATGTGTTTCTGTGACATGATAGTGGATAATATGGAAGATCAGTTAAGGCTTTTAGCAAAATTCAAACAAAAACTCATCCTTGCTTCATCTGGGAATATGATACATATTACAATCCATTCCTTCACCACTTCCAGCATCATATTTCCTTTTTCATAGTACTGTACTAGGAAATTAATATCCCTTTTCTTGCTGTCAACAGGCTATGATATCCCAACACTCAATCGTTACTTTGATTGGATTGCCGTAATGACCTACGACTACCATGGTCATTGGGACAAGAATACTGGCCATGTTTCTCCCATGTACAATTACCCAGAGAGTCCAGAACCATTGTTTAATACTGTAAGTTACTAGTGAAGTTAACTTGTACACTATTTACTTGAGATTTCAAATCTGAATTAAAGCTACAACCTGCCTTGTCCTAGAGGGTTTGCTAGTGTGTTCTGCTAAATACCCATTTAAGCTTAGCTCAGACTGAAGCTGTAACATATACTGTGTTTCATCATACAAAGAAAGGGCTTATTTTACTGTAGATGTACCAATACTGTGATAAAACAACAGTAGCTTACAGGTGAACCGGAAAGAAAGAAATATATTATAGTTAAGGAAGCAAAGAGGACAAGTAAGTGAATGCAAAAAAAGATGGGAAGTGAGGCAAGTTACATTAGACCAATCAGATGTTGTTCCAGCTTCCCCCCACAACATATATATACAGCATGTTCTGAGTTGTAGAGACTAGCCCACTTCAGCAATCTTCATGTGGATCATATAAGAACTGATGCAGAAACTACATCTCTTATCCAGCTAGCATGGGGCAAGAATCAAACTACTTTTGGGGTCCTTATGGATTTTAGAACCTCTGGGAAACTAGCAAATGTCTGACTATAGTGTCAGAATAATCCTGTCCATGATGCATCAGAGAAACCATAACTTCTTCCAGCCATTTCAAAAGAACACTATTACTATATCTAAAAGCTGTAGTACCTGTACCTTCGTGTAAGTACACTTATACTGTACTTAGTGGCAAGTGCTTTCCTTTGGCACTCCTTCAACTTAATGGACTTTTTGCTAACCTTTTAAGCTTTGCAGTTATTTAAAATCATGGATAAGTATGAGTAAGCACCACTAAGATAATAGCTAATATGAAACTTTCTATAATCCAGCAGAAGGACTCAGATACTGCCTGTTTGAGTTACCATTCTTTCATCCCTCATCATCCAGTCCTTTATTGCCCCATCAGGAGTGTAGGAGCCTGGGTTTAGGTTGCTCGGTCCAAGTATTTTAGGCATCACCAGTTGTTCATGCCTGAGTGCCATGTGAGCAGTAAACCCCAATCACCCTTCACCTGCAAACCCTTATGGACCAGATCTAGTTGGAGTGCCATAACCCACTAGACCTCCTGGTATCTGTTTGTTAATTATATGAGGTGCTCCTATCCACAGTGACAGCTGAACCAGTGGTGCCAATTCTGATAAACTTCTAAAAATTTCCCATTAATATATTATGCAAAAGTACTTTAAGTTTCCTTTACTTAGATATCTAAGTACATTAAGTTTCCTTTATTTAGATGTATAAGCCATCATTATCCTATGGCTGAAAAATGAGTAAATACTGTATTAGTAGAAATCTATAAAACTTTAATGACATTCTTCAAAAGTGTTTTTTGTGTGTGTGTGTGATTATGGAAAGTATCTCCTTATAAGGATGCCATCCAACACAGTAAGTAGTTTCCCTGTTTACAGAAAACCATTTTGCTTGTCACTCATTATAGTCACATGAAAATAGTACAAGATTGATGAGTGGATATAGTGCTACATTTCTGAAGTGGCAAAAAGCAAAAAAAAATTGATGATGGTTGCATGGATGATATACAGTACTGCAATTTTAAATATGCTTAACAGCTGCACTTCATTATCTCTCAACAGAATTCATCAATCCACATATGGTTGGAAAAGGGAGCAGATCGCAAGAAACTTGTGATGGGCATGCCTCTGTATGGACAATCATTTAGCCTAGGATGGAATAGCGATGGGAAAAATGGCCTTAATGTTCCGGCTAGTAAGGGCCAGGCCGGCGAGTACACAAGGGCTGCTGGGTTCCTGGCTTTCTATGAGGTGAGTACTTTAATTTTCTGTTCTTGTTTCTTTGTGATGATTTCACCTAGCCATCCTCTTTGTACTGTATATACAGTATTTATTTCACTTGGAAGTTTGATTATTTTGTGCTCACAGCATTAAATCAGTAATTATCCTGTCATTCTCTGTCCCAGTACCCTAGAAAACCCTGCACTGCATACCAGTACTGTATCTGTATTCCATTTCTTCTTTGGTTCAGTTTCAGTCTTAGCCATCTATCATAAGTGTTGTCTCCATGGCAGCCATTTATATAGTACACATGCCAGAATATAGCACTGCCTACTGCTGCACATGATGAAAAACTTAGTGAAAATATAGAGGATGGCCAGCAGCAGTCATCTGTTGTACAGCCTAAGTATGGCTGGGGCAACCATATATTAAGGAGATGGTTCTTCTTATCCATTATGTAGCTTCCTATCCCACCAACCAAGTAATTAATCATCCAAAGCAAGAACTTTTGTAATCTTTGTCAAAGCATTAACCCCTTGAATCTGGTGATGTAACATTTACCTTTACTCTTGCTACTTCTAGATGGTTTTAGTCAGCTGTGAAAAGGCTTCTCTGCATTGAATGGGAAAATAAGGCTGTATCTAAACCCACCAGTTTAAATAATCCCCACACAAGAAGAAAAACTGTCTAGTGGTATGAAGAATAAACAGTATGTCTTCAGATTGAAGAAGTAAATTATGCCAGCTGTATGAAGTACTGAACGAAAGATGGATTTCTCCTCTTCAGTATGGTGACTTATTTTTGTAGTTTTTGTCGTTACAAGATTACTTCTTTCAACATAGAAGAGTTCTCAGGTAGGAAAGGAGTTAATGAAGACTCCAACTTTTCAAGCACTGAGTCTATTTCAAGATGAATGTAATCATCTGGGGCCAGGAAGATTAAAGCAAATAATGTGTCATTAAGTTGAAGGTTCATCAATAATTTTGTGTTCTAGACTCATGCTTCTTAACATTCACATCTGTAGAAAAACTTAGAGATTACCTTAAAGTTCTAGGTTGCCCATGGCCACCTCACACTGGATTAACAGAACACCTCAGTTTGTAAAAGTTTCTTGTAAGCCAAATCTCATCATGAGATACCAAGATTACACTATAGAAAAAAGTACAGGTACTATATTGAAGAGGTTAATGCTGCCAGTTGTAGAATAGGTCTTTCATTCCATATAATATCTCCAGAAATCCCTGGTTAATGCAATTAAATATCTGTAATGTACTGAGCATTTACAATAACAAACAACGGAAAGGGTTAAGGCAGTGTGACACTGGCCTCTTGTACTCATTCTGCTCACTTTATTAGAGGAAATTTGGTGTGCATAAAAGATACAGTAGGTGAGGACAGTGTAGTTTTTGGCCAGTGTCCTATATTGCATCTGACTGTGACCATACCCTATGCCCCTTTATTGGCAGAAAGTTCTACTGAACAATAGTAGTTACTTTAGAAGAGCAGTTTGAAGGTTGCCATTTTCCTTAGTCTTCTGAGCTACTTTTTACTAGTTACAAGAGTCATCCTTACCACTTTATAGGAGCAGCATCCATATTTCTGCAGTTATGTCACCAGTTTTAGAATAAAAATGTGTGAGATTTTCCTTAATCTCACCTGTATTTTATTTTTAATTTACATCTTGAGTTTGACCAGTTTCCCCTTGAAATTTCTTTACAGATCTGCTGACAACTAAACAACATCCACCATTATCTGACATTGCATGCTATCATATTCAGAACTTTTAATCCCTTGCATAAAAAAAAGAGACCATATTAACATAAGTGCATGGCATAATACTGTATTTACAAAATCCCTTGCTTTATATATGTGTGAATTAGTCCTTAAAAATAGCAACAGCCTACTGTATTATGTATACTTCAATACTTCTAACCAAACCCATTTAGGCCAGAGACATGAATGTATCTTTCTGACCCCTTCAGTTTGGCAACATATTTTATTATTTTGTCTTTGCTACTGTCACGTGTTTTTATTCACTCCAGGAAAACCTCCTTTTGCCTCTTCAGTACGTGACATCTTGTCTAGACCTAAGAAAATAATTTTACATTAATAAGAATAAAATAATAAAAATATGCCACAGTAATGAAGAGTTAAATGCACAGTACTGCCTACAGTATATGGTTAAGCTTCATATTTGTTGTCTCAATCTTTCAGATCTGTGACAGAGTGAGAAACAAAGGCTACACTAAAGTTTCAGACCCCAATAAGAATATTGGACCTTATGCTTACAAGGGTAACCAGTGGGTCAGCTTTGATGATATTGCAATGATTAGACAGAAGGTAAGTTGAAACATTCACTGTATACCATGCCTTATTGTAATATACAGTGGCATATCCTAAATTGTGTGATCCTAAATAGCGGATTTTTAATATGCGGCAACATCGTACAGCAGTTTGCAATAATAGTAACTCACAGAAGTTACACAAAATTCATGAATGCAGCCTCAAAAGCGATGCTTTTACAATGCCTCGTGTAATATACCCCACCATTACCTCAAGCCCACATGTCTAGCTGGGCGTAAACCAATCATGGTCAAGCATGGCAATTACTAAACCAAATATATTCAAGCACAGCACTTACTATAAGCCAGTCACAGTGTTTCTCTGCCATGCCAAACATAAGGACGCGTGCGTTTGATGCCCCGGCATCCAACTCAGTGCATTGTCTCCTCTCCTTTGTTGGCATGTGGTTCCAGTGTGGTGTACCAGAAGATCTATTCCTCAACCTGCCCAGTGTTACTGTGGCCATTGTAACCCTCCTAAGCCCATAACTTCTTCAAGGAAGGGGAAGAAGAATAAGCCAACATTAACTTATACCCAGAAGGGGGAGGCGGTGGCAGAATCGGTAGAGAGGCAGCCTGTAGTCCTGATGGACCAGGTTCGAATCCCGGCTGGGGCAGGGAATAGTTTAAGGATTTGAATTTCATAAAATCAGACTTTCCCGATCTACTAGAAGACCCGCCGACATGTAAAAATACCCCCGCTAATACCAGTACACCAGTCCTATATGAGACAGCCCTAGCATGTATTCAGTATGGACGGTGGGTGTTAGCGCCGAAGTGGTGACATGTGGAGATGTAGGAGGACTACTGGGCCTTGGAATAGGCCACTGCCCCCAAGACATAGACCCTGAAGCCTTTGCCCACAGTCGGACACGTTAAAAAAAAAAAAAAAAAATCTAGAGGTAATAAGGAGGATTGACGGCGGTGAGAAGAAAGCCAAAGTTGCACACCATTATAGTCTCAACAAGGTAATTCTTTACCAGACAGGTGAGGCAATTCCACCTATATTATAACAAACGCACGATCTCAAATAATTTTGGTATGGTACGTATGCAACACAGATAGTCAGCTGTTGAATTGTGACTGCAAGAAGTGAGTGGGAAAAAAAAAAGATACTGTAACCTATTTGATGATATTTAAGGGTGCCGGCAGGTCGCCTGCGGCAATGTTTACTGACAATCTCTCAAACTAGCCATGTTTACAAACCACCACTCCGACTGGACGGGTCAGTGTATCACCCAGTCTGAATCCTCATTTATAGCTTTCAGAGATAAGTTTATCAACGTGCCCAGTAGCTGTGGTAATCCAGTAATAATAATAAGTAACCTGTGAAAAACTCATTTCAATAGAAAATATGGGAAGGTTGTGCCCGTTTGGTAAAAACATGAATCTCGACGAATCTACGACACTTATGATGACACAGAGGCAGCTGAGGGTGACAACAACACTGCATCCGTTGTCTCCACACTGGACTTTGAGGAGGTTCCTGAGGGAAGTTGATCAGGAGGAACTGGCACAGAAGCAGCAGCACACTCGCCTTATGGTGAGAGGCCATAGTACGCCTCAAGAATCAGAACCCCTTCCCCCTCCCCGTCCATTCAAGCAATGTTGTCAGTCAGAGTCAAATAAGAATCTTACAGTATTGTTCATTCCCATTAGATATGCTTTACTAATTTCTTTTCCAGGCTGTCAGTGTTTGCTGGTGACCAGTGTATGTATATTTGGTTTGGGGGTAAGGGGGG
>JAGKTI010009009.1:13494-32080 GCA_018397915.1 Birgus latro
TGGGTGCTCGCACCCAGGTAAGAGTGAATGGAGCTTTGAGTGATGAGTTTTCCGTGAATGTTGGTGTGCATCAGGGGTCAGTTTTGAGTCCCTTGTTGTTTATCATGGTGCTTGAAGCCCTCTCACGTGACTTCAGAGATGAACTCCCATGGGAGATGTTGTATGCTGATGATTTGGTGTTGATTGCAGAGAATGAAAAGGAGGCGGAGGAAAGATTTAAGAAGTGGAGAGATGGTATGGGGTACAAGGGCTTAAGGGTAAATGCAGATAAAACAAAAGTGATGATATCTAGGGTTGGTGGCGGTACAATCAGAGGAGAGGGAGAGTGGCCATGTGCAGTTTGCCGCAAGAGTGTGGGAAGCAATTCCATCTTGTGTAGTGTTTGTGATAAGTGGGTACACAAGAGATGTAGTGGTATTAGAGGTAGACTGCGAGATGATGCTGATTTCATGTGTGTGGCGTGTCGGGGAGAGCAGGTGGAGATTGTTAGGCGTGAGAGGGTTGAACTTGCAGGTGAGTCTCTTGAGTGTGTGGAGGAGTTTCGTTATTTGGGAGACATGTTATGTGCCGGAGTTGGGGCTGGAGTTAGCTCTGTTGTTAGGGTGAGAAGTGGTTGGAAGAAGTTCAGGGAGCTATTGCCTTTCCTGACATTGAGAGGACTCTCCTTACGTGCTAAGGGGTCTTTGTATGCAGCATGTGTTAGGAGTGTGATGCTGTTTGGTAGTGAGACCTGGGCAGTAAAGGAAGAGGATATTCGCAGGTTTAAACGTACAGAAATGACAATGATTAGGTGGATGTGCAGTGCGTCCCTGCGTGCAAGGCCTGGGGGGGCTGGGTTTACGATGGAAGAGTTGAGAGGTAGGATGGGACTGGAGTGTATTGGTGTTGTGATGAGGAGAGGTAGGCTGAGGTGGTTTGGACATGTGGAGAGGATGGGGGATGATAATTGGGTACAGAGGGTGAGAGGTGTTAATATTTGGGGAGGGGTTGGGAGGGGTAGACCAAGAAAGACATGGGACAAGGTCATTAAGTGTGACTTAAAGGTTAAGGGACTGAACAGGGAGGCTGCCAGGGATCGAGCAGCGTGGAGAGCCGCCATTAGGTGCCCAAGGCCGACACATGCAAGCATGTTGTAGCCTTCAAAAACGAAAACGAAAACGTTTGTGATATGTTGTTTAAATGACATTGATGTATTGTATGTTACACCAAGGATTTTGTGTGTGTGTGTGTGTGTGTGTGTGTGTGTGGTAGGGGAGTGTTGTCTATGGTGAGGTGTGGAATGTTACTGTGTTCTGCTGTCCAGTTTGTGAGAAGGGTCACTGTAGATTTGGCTGGGACTATTTTGAGTCTGTTTGTGGTGAACCATTCATGTAGTGTGTTGAGGTAAGGTTGGAGGATTTGTGTGGCTATGTTTGCATTTTGGTGTGTGCATGTTAGTGTTATGTCGTCTGCATTGGATGCTATGTGTATTTGTTGTATGTGGGGTGTGGGTATGTTATGCATGTATAGGTTGAAGAGTGTAGGAGACAAGACAGATCCTTGGGGGACACCATTTTTTAAGTTTCTGATGTACGAGGACTGACCAGCAAAAGTTACATGTGCATATCTCCCTGCTAAGTAGTTTGCTAGCCATCTTTTTGTGTTATTGTGCATGTTTGTGTTGAATATTTTGTTTGTGAGGTTGTGGCAGGGGATGGAATCAAAGGCTTTACTAATGTCGTGTGACAAGGAGTGTTCTATATGGTGGTCTAGCTGAATTTATGCCATCAAAAACTCTCTGTGTGAGGTCTGTAAGAAGAGTGTTTGTGGAGTGTAGTGGCCTAAAACCATGTTGTGATGGGGCTAGGGGGGTGTGAGGTGTAACTAGTTGTAGTACCAGTCTTTCAGTGATTTTGGAGGGGGGCAGAGGAGTATGATGGGGCCTGGTGTTTTAGTGGGTCAATAAAGTGCTGCAGTTGGATTGAGCCTGTGCAGGTTTATATCCAAGTGGTGGTTGGGGTTTATTGCTCATGTAATGCCACACATGGATGAATGAGGCTGGTCACTCTCATCTTAAATG
The DNA here is from genome assembly GCA_018397915.1 of Birgus latro. NCBI lineage: Eukaryota > Metazoa > Arthropoda > Malacostraca > Decapoda > Coenobitidae > Birgus > Birgus latro. Next base: position 15,554 of record JAGKTI010009009.1, read on the forward strand.
TCAGGTCCAACTTGCCTAGTCCCAGGCTCCTACACTCCTCAAGGGGCGACATAGGATTGGATGATGGATGGATGGATTTTTTCATTCATTTTGAAGATCATTTATTTATATAGAACATGTAGCAGTTTCATAACAATACAGTTATAAATAAGTGCAGGGCAGAAAGTTGAATGATGCAACCAAAAATCATGGCAAAAAAACGCTGAAACCTATATGGTTGTATACAACCTGAATCGAAAAAGTGCGAGTGGTTGGATTTCACTTGGACGCAACCTGCGTTGTAAAAGTGTGAGCAGTTGGATTTTTTACCGAACCCTCGTGTATGAGAGGGTTAAACAAGGTTAGGTTAGGCTTAGTTAAACACTTTGGACAGTTCCTTCTGTCATTACGCTGACGAATCAAACGAGTTTTCACAGCTGAACAGGTAAAAACAAGAGGGAATCAGATTTAACAAGAAACATTTATTTATGGGTAATGCGTTACAGTATCGGTGGTACATAGGCTACGGAATTACCGGCAAATGTCATTTTCAGGGAGGTGTAAAGAATTAGCGAATTTAACCCTTCTGTGGCTGTGGGTCCAGGATTTTCTGTACACCCCAGGGTGATGTGGGGGCCATTTTCTGAAGTTTCGAAAAATGATTTTTTCCCCCTCGCCATATTGAAGAGAAAGTTGAGACGCACCTAACGGTGCAAATCCCAGTTTCCTAGACCCATTCTGTGCCTTGCAGTGGAGCGCAAAAGTTGCAGAAATATCGGCAACCAACATCCGGCTTCCAGAGGTGCTGCTGCAGTGCAACTTTGCAGGTGTTGTTATTTGTTTTTTGTTTTTTTACCCCCCAAAACAATGCGAATGGTGCTGATATGTTGCGCATATATGAAATATGATGATGTCGAATGATTTCAGTACATAATATTTTAGGAATGGCTGGGGAAAAAAATATTATGAATATTTTTTCATACAGAATATGTTTATGGTAGTTTTGAGTTATTTTTTATATTAGCATTGTGCCCATGCTTGGAAAAGGGAGTGAAAAGTTTGAATTTTCTGTCCTAAATGAGAAAACTGCACGTCCTCCGAGGCTAGGCTCTCTAACAGGAGATGAAAGTGGAGGGTCAGATCCAATTAGCAATACGGAAGATGAGTCACAGCTTACAGCTCCCGAGTGCATGGCTAAAATCAGAATCGTAATGCAGTTACAAAGCTACAAACAAATCTAATTATTCCTTATACAGAGACAAAACAGAAATAAATACTTTTACAGATGGGGGAAAACATATTTTTTCCATGGTAACTCATCACCTTTATCATTTTACCATGTTATTTTCACAATATATGTTGCTGTGTCGTAAACAGGATGGTTGTGTGTGTTTTGCGAGGGAGGAAAAAAAGATTATATTTTCTGTTTGGGTCGAGATAATGGGTGTAACTATGTGTTTTTTGGCATGACCACGAGCGAAAAAATCGTACATCCTCTCATCATGGCAGCAGGTGGTGAACTGACAGATGATTATGTGAGAGGGCGAAGTGAAGGTCAGTCTCATGTCCCAGATGTTTGTTCGCTTCCCGAAAGTTTTCACAGTTTTCTACAAGTCGCACTGCATTGAATAATCCAAACCATTACAACAAACCTGAGCAAATTTGTAAAGATACCAAGACAAAAGTGTCTTTTTTTCTTATCATGTCTTTTTTGTTCGTGCCCTTATTAATTCATAATCGTAAACAGGTGGTTGTGTTTGTTTTGCAAGAAGGGACAAAGATAATATTTTCTGCCAGGGTCGAGGTAATGGGTGTAGTTGTGCTTGTTTAAGCATAGCCAGGAGCGAAAAAATCGAAAGTCCATTCATCACAGCAGCTGGCTCTGAACTGCTTGATGAGGTGTATGGGAGTTGTGTAGGTCAGTCTAAAGACACTCAGAATGTTCTTTCATTTCCTCGAAATTTTTGCAGTTTTTTTATAGGCCGTGCTCGAACGATGCCTGCGGCCATTTATCAGCTAAACGTCATTCAACACCGGGGGCTACAGAGGGGTTAAAGAATTAGCTAGGGAGTTTGGAACATCGTTTCGTTTTTGAAGGCTGCAACATGCTTGCATGCGTCGGCCTTTTTGGATTGGAGCATGTAGCATTTTATGACCGGATGCCCTTCCTGATGTCTACCAATGACCCTTGGGTGGATTCGAACCTCTGACCCTACGGCCAGAGCGGAGCGCTCTAACCCACTGAGCCACGGCTGCTACAATAAACTCGCGAATTTGGGAGGGGGTTACTCTGTACTGTGCAATTTATACACCTTATTATTTACAAACTTACAAACTAAAGATGTTCATTTTGTCTGTATATTTCACTTATCACTCATCACCCCTGAGCAGTATATAAAGGACTTCCAGGGAAATGATGTGGGTCTGACACCACCAGCCCACCACCAACTGACACATGAACACACATACTGTGTGGACAATATGGCCGCTCCGGACTGAGGTCAGGCAGTCCAGACCGCTTCTAGCTTCATGGGAGTTTTCCCGACATATGGTACAGTAGTTCATACACACCATATTATCTGAAATCCAGTAAAAAAATGTGTTTAATTTGACTTAATAAAATTCAGTATTCAGAGCAAAAATCTTCTAATGTTAGTGGAAGTGTTTCACCTCTAGGTTGACAACTTGCCGTGACAGACATCTGTTTTGTGTAAATATTCATTTACAGTGCAGACACCTCTAGGTTGACAACTTGCCGTGACAGACATCTGTTTTGTGTAAATATTCATTTACAGTGCAGATAAATTAAATTGTGCTTTAAATCAATATTTAAGCACAATGGAACTCTGTCAGTGCATGTTGATTGGAAGGGTAAGTATCCGCAAACTTTGGCACGTTTTAGCCCTGAAACCTGATTTTTTTATTAACAGTCATATTAACAAATTTTTGACCGGATTTCAGGTAATTAGGTGTGCATGAACATATATGGTGATCAAATTATAATACTTTCCATTTAAAAGTGGTGATTCGGTAAATGACTGCTGGTTTGGTATTTCCTCGCACCGCTTGGAGACAGTATGAGTTGCCCATTGTGATGGAGTACTTCAGACGCAATGCTTGCCACCACAGCTTCCTGGTTTTCATGTCTTTTGTGTGTTTCTGGTCGTGTTCTTGCACAATGGAACAAAGCACCACCGGTCATTATTTGCTCAAGAAGCAAAGGTCAGCAGAACCACAATCACAACTTAGGTGGGGATCAGTCTTGTTCTGTCTCCGGGCTTGGCGGGTTTATGATATCACAGGCACTTGAGACTCGTGCAGCCATCAACCTCTTTTTGTGCAACCTTGAAGGCATATATCTCAAAATTTTTACTTTGGTTTGTCAAATTAACAATATCATAGGATAATTCAGCACATTTATTATCCAAATACAGATATATCCCAGTTTAGTGGTGCAATTAGTTAAGTAAAAACCCATCGTTAGGCGGGGTATCGTATCTCAGGGTAGATCTAACAGGTAAAGTATAGGGATGCATTTTTGAGCCTTGGGCTTCCCCCCAACCACATCCTAAACCCACCCAAATGTGTCCAAAAGCAATTTAAAGCCAGTCTAAGTGACGTAACATCTGTAAAAGAAACTAACGTAAGCTTAACATTTGTAAATAACTCACTAAAACCAACAAACAAAGTCTGAAAATCATCAAATATAAGTCTGAAAAAAGTTAAGCTTAGTAAACTTTACCCCAAAATGACAATGTTTACCCCACCTATGGCTAAAACACATTAATGGAAGTCTATAAACATTTTATAAATGAGCCTAAGCACACAATTTTAGTCAAAAATATCATGAAAATCAGTAAAAAAAGATAAAAATAAAAACCCATCGTTAAACTGGAGTTTGGCTATCGTTAGGCTGGGTATGGTGATATTTCTACCCCCATCACTAAGCCGGGGTATCGTATGTTGAGGTGTACCTGTAAATTTTTAAAAAAATAATAATAATAATTGACCATCAACCAGTACATTATGCAACGATATAAATTATACTGCTTGGCTGACCTCTCTCTCTCTCTCTATCCAAGATTACTGCATTTGTGTTTATCAGAAAATTTGTACACAATCACTCCATGCTTACGATTTCATTTTTTCCTTTATTGTTGATGACTAATGATACTTTCAAAAATAGTTTCACATTGTGCTCCCCCCCCCCCAATACTGCACTGAAGGTATTCTTGGCAAAGTATGTGTGATGCTAGGCAGTTACTTTTCATGTGTTGATTAGGTTTGAAGTTTTGTCTGGTTGGTATTAGGGACTTTTAAGTTTAGGCTGAATGCCAATCCTAGTTGGTCAAAATTATGGGGAGTACTAGGGGGCAGAACCTCTCGGTTAGGTAAGGTTAGGTTAGGATGTACTTATGTGTCCAGTTGGTGAGATCTTATATAAACACACTGTCATGGGTGTTGTAAGGCAGACATATTTGTAATAACCTGCCATTATATATATTTTAAAAGAAAAGTATGGGGCTCCCAGAACCTAATCCCCTATTTTACTTGCAAATATATGTCACTTTTTAGCATGACTTTGATTTTGCACAAGGTTCTGCATAACCTATCTCGTGTTGTATGAAGACTGTACTGTACGAAGTTAGTGAAAGTGTTTCACTTTTAGGTTGGCAACTTGCCTTGACAGCCTTCCATTTTGTGTAAATATTGATTTACAGTGCTATCTATCTATCTATTGCCAGACGCCTTAATCCCGCACGGGGTGGCCACAAACAAATCGCCTCCATGTCACTCTGTCCCCTGCCATTTCACTACCATGCTCCCAACTCACACCCCCCTCTCTCATGTACCTCTCCACTCCATCCCTCCATCTCATCCTCGGCCTCCCCCTCCCTCTCGCCCCCTCCACCTCACTCACATACACTCTCCTCGTCAGTCGTTCACTCTCCATCCTCTCCACATGACAGTGCTAATACATTAATTTGTGCTTTAAATCAATATTAATGCAAAAAATGGAACTCTGTCAGTACGTGTTATCATAAGGGCAAATATCCGCTAACCTTAGCGCGTTTTAGCTCTGAAACATGATTTTTTTATTAACAGTCATATTATCCCGCCCAGTCCCGACCAATTTTTTACCCAACACACCCTCAGAACCCGGCCGATTTTCAACTTGTGTGTGTGTGTGTGTTTTTTTTTTGGCTCAAACCTCTGCTTTTGGTGAGATACATTGAAATTTCATCGAGAAATCGCCCTCCTGAGCTCTGAAATGTTGCTACAGGTGACAATCAACCTTGCCTTTTTGTTCTCTCACGGTACTCTGCATCAAAGTAAACGAACTATGGGAGGGCTAACTAATTCAAGCCATTCCCCCCCTCCCCCCATTAGATTTGGTGGAAAGTTACTGTGCAGTACTGAAATTTGCCACCAGAGCAAGATGACCAAAGCTGCTTGTGCTTGGAGTCAGTTTCAGTTATGTGAGCACCTGTTATATGAGATGCTGATGATACGAAAATAAGCAATTTAGACCCAAACTTTGCGATGCCAGCAGGATCAGTAAACCTAACCCTATTTTTCTTGTAAGTTTTGTACTCTGTTCAGGCTCCTACGCTCCTCTGTGGGGTGACATAGGATTAGATAATGAATGAATATACAAGTTTTCGTGATCCTGTTTTTCAGCTCGTTATACAAGTTTCTGCCATCTGAATAGTCCTCCATTAACACATCCCACTCATATAACAGGACCTGCTTCATGTTGTTTTGATTGTTTTAACTTTTGTCCATTTTTTTTCTCATTTATAAAGGCTCCAATATGTTTACATGCATCGGCCTCACCTAGAGGCGGTTTTCCACGCTGCTTGATCTCTTGCAGCCTCTCTATTCACTCCCTTTCCCCTTAAGTCCCACATTTATGACCTCGTTCCGAGAAACATGATTGTGCTCGCTGTGTAATGGACAATGTGTAGACTTAGCCAAGCCTTGAGTACTTTAAGTGTACATATAGTAGTGTTAATTTACAAGGAACTGTATTGTACATATAAAGAAATTAAACAATGATTTATATGCAGCCTGGCAGTGAAGTATTTTAGCAATTTTAAGTGCTGAGGATGGCGATGTAGAGGTGATTTGTTTGTGGCCACCCCTTATGGGATTAAGGCATCTGGCAATAGATAGATAGATTTACATTACGTATTTATTTATTTATTTATTTATTTGGCACGAATTTGTGAGTAGTACAAGACTATATTGGTTTTCACACAATAAGATATGTGATATAAGCATTGTTCACTCACCTAAAACACCAACATATGGCACCTTCTCACCTCATCACTTCTCTTTGTTTCTTACTCTAGCTTCTTTATTCCTTTGTCCTCCACCTCAGGAATCACTTTCATCATGAATTTCGTCACTGGAGAGACCATGGGGCAACATGTCTTTACTGGCCAGGTTACTGCTGACAGGTGAATTGCCGAGTGTGGGGGGGGAGAGGGAGTCAGGTGGGGCCAGACAGTATCCCTGCTTGACAGCGGGTAGAGGAAGGTCTCCCACATATGCCTACCAAAAATCACTCGCAAATCTTGAAAAATGTGCAAACAACGGGCCTTGCAATTGACTGATGTATGATGGATGTTGGTGGGTCTGAGTGTGAAAAAAAGTGGTGACTTGCATTGTACGTCGGGGGGACTGGGTGGGTTAAGCACAAATTTTTTACTGGATTTCAGAAAATTAGGTGTGCATGGACCTATATGGTGATTAAAATTATAATGTTTTCCATTTAAAAGTGCCGATTTGGTAAATGACTGCTGATTTGATATTTCCTCACACCGCATGGAGACCATAGGAGTTGTTCGTTGTGATGGAGTACTCCCGACACAATGCTTGGCACCACAGCTTCCTGGTTTTCAAGTCTCTTGTGTGTTTCTACTTGCTTTCTTGCACAGTGGAACAAAGCACCAATGGTGGTTATTTGCTCACGAAGCAAAGGTCAGCAGAACCACAATCACGTAACTTAGCTGGTGATCAGTCTTGTTTTGTCTCCGGGCTTGACGGGTTTATGACATCACAGTCACTCGAGGCTTGTGTTGCCATCAGCCTCCTTTTGTGCAACTTTGAAGGCTTATATCTTTAAATATTTACTTTGGTTTGTCAAGATAACTATATCATAGGATAATTCAACACATTTATTACCCAAATAAATTGTTAGAAAAAAAAAAATGACCATCAACTAGTCCATTATACAACCATATAAATTTTACTGCTTGGCTGACTTGTTTTTTTCTTTTAAAATTTACTGCCTTCATGTGTATCAGAGAAGTTGTATGGAATCACTCATTCCCGACTTCATTCATGTTTATCAGAAATGTTGTACGCAACCACTCCATGCTTACGATTGCATGTATTTTTTCCTTTATTGATGATGACTAATGATCATCATCAACATCAGCCAATCCTACATTGCCCCATGAGAAGCGTAGGAGCCCAGGGCTAGACAAGTTGGTCTTGACATTTAAGATGAAAGTGACCAGCCTCACTCATCCCTGGGTGGCATTATGTGAGCAAGAAACCCCAACCATCCCTTGGATATAAACCTCACCGGCTCAATCCAATTGAAGTGCCGTAATTGCCCACTAAACCACTGGGCACCAACATTTGGCTACATGGTTGGGGGAGGTGGTGGCTCAATCGGTAGAGAGGCGGCCTGCAGTCCTAATGGACCCTGGATTGAATCCCAGCTGGGGCAGGGAACAGTTTAAGGATTTTAATTTCTTAAAAGCAGACTTTCCTGATCTACCAGAAGACCCGCCGACATGTCATAAAAATACCCCCACTAATACCAATACACCCGTCCTGTATGAGACTGCCCTAGCATGTATCCAATATGGACGGTGGGTGTTAGTGCCAAAGTGGTGACATGTAGAGGTGTAGGGGGTGTAGGAGGACTACTGGGCCTTGATAGCAGGCTGTGAAGCCTATGCCCAGAGTCAGGCACATTAAAAAAAAATAAAATAAAATAAATAGATAGATAAAAAAAAAATGTTGTAAATGGTTTCCTGATGTACAGGAAACCATTTGGCTTGTCACTCAGTGTAGAGTCACCCACAGGCAGAAGGAACAGGAAAGAATGAAGGAAAGAAAGACAGAAGAGGGAGTGTAAAGTCACCCATGGGCAGAAGGACAAGGAAAGAATGAAGGAAAGAATGACAAGAGGATGGAAGGATGGAAGAGAGGAAAGGGCAGACACCCGAGAGTAGCACTATATTGAGTGACTGGATAGTGAGTGCTGTCACCTACCACTTATGACTAATGATACTTTTAAAAACAGCTTCATATTTTCCCCCCCTCCTTTTTTTTTTTTTTTTTTTTTTTTTTTAAGCACTGAAAGCATTCTTGGCAAAATATGCATGATGCTAGGCAGTTACTTTTCATGTGTTGATCAGGTTTGAAGTTTTTGTCTGGTTAGTATTGGGGGCTTTCAAGGTTAGGGTTAGTGGCAATCCTAGTTGGTCAAAATTATGGGGAGTGTTGGGGGCCAGAACTTCTTGGTTAGATAAGGTTAGATTACTATTTTCTTATGTGTCCAGTCGGTGAGATCATATATAAACACACCGTCTCGTGTCATAAGGCAGACATTTGTAATAACCTGCCCTTAAATATATTTTAAAAGAGAAATTTGGAGTTCCCAGAACCCAACCCCCTATTTTACTTGCAAATATATGTCACTTTTTAGTATGAATTTGATGTAGCACAAGGTTCTGCATAGTCTATCTCATGTTGTATGAAGACCGTACTGTATGACATTTAATTTCAGATCCCGATCAAGGTCTCGAGATAGGCGTCACCGTAGCCGCAGCCGAGAAAGAAAGAGACCCATGGACATCAGGAAAGGTAAGAATCTTTGAAGGGGATTCATGAAAGAGTGTGGAAAAGTGGAGTGGAAAATACTAAAATTAAACATTTGTACTGCTGCATTTGTAAGTATGGATACACACCAATTCATTTTGTTTGTTGTAGTGTCCACTGATGGTGGGATGTTACACTACCGTATTTTGCGGCATATAGGACGCTGCACTGTGTAAGACTATTTCTTTATAGCTAGAGTCCGTAATCCCTAAATGGGCGGCCAGAAACAAATCACCACCTTGTTGCCTTGTCCTCTACCATTTCACTGCCCTCCCTCCAGTCACACCCCTCTTTCTTATACAAGATGACCGAAAATGAATGCAACCCGTAACACTAGGAAGACGTAGGGGCATTACTTATGGGAAGCATTGGTTCCGGCAGGATGGGGCCACCCCACACATTTCAAACCAAATGTTGATGTGGCTGCGGCAATGATTCGGGGATTGACTGATTAGTATGAGGTGTGACCCTGAATGGGCCCCACGCTTACCTTTTTTTTTGTTTTTTGTTTTTTTTCTGTTTTGTGTGTGTGTGTGTGTGTGTGTGTGTGTCCGACTCTGGGCATAGGCTTCACAGCCTGCTATCAAGGCCCAGTCGTCCTCCTACAATCTACATGTCACCACTTCGGCGCTTAACACCCACCGTCCATATTGAATACATGCTAGGGCTGTCTCATACAGGACTGGTGTATTGGTATTAGCGGGGTCATTTTTACGACATGTCGGCGGGTCTTCTGGTAGATCAGTAAAGCCTGACTTAATGAAATTCAAATCCTTAAACTGTTCCCTGCACCAGCTAGGATTCGAACCTGGGTCCCACGGGACCGCAAGCCAACTCTCTACCGATCGAGCTACCGCCTTACCTGACTTGAATCCCCCAGATTTCGCTCAGTGGGGTTATCTGAAGGATCATGTTTGTGAAAACCACCCCCAGACAGAGACCTGAAAACAGAAATCTCGGCCGACATCAGAGCTATCCCAAGAGATGAGTGTGTCTGCGTAATTGCTTCTTATTCAAGAGTGCCTGCGACATTAAGGTGGTCATTTGGAACACATTTTGGAAAGTCATAAAAAACAGACCATTTGAACTGCAGAACCCAATCTTTCAGGACTGTTTTATTGTCAAGCTCAGCTTAACATGAATGAAAAATAAAGCAAATCTTTTATCACTTGTATAAATGACACACTTTTATGGGTTGCATTCATTTTGGGTCACCCTGTAATTCTCTGCTCCATCCCACCATCTCATCCATGTTCCCCCCCCCCCCCACACACACACCTCACATACATTCTCTTATTTGTGGTCGGTGGGGGTGCCCATCATCCAGTCACTCAGTGTAGTGCTACTCGACTGCAGGGTGACTCTACATTGAGTGAGAAGCCAAATGATTTTCTGTAAGCCAGGAAATCATTAATACATTGAGTGGCAACCTTATAACTGGCTAGTAGAGTTCCCTATGGTTCAATAAGTGGGTTGGCTGAGGGTTAGTACCCCTCCCCAGAAAACAACTAACTAAAAAGGCATACACTGTGTAAGATGCATGCTTATTTTGGAAGAGCAAGTCTAAGGGAAAAAGTTTTTGACTCCAAATCAACACCCACAACAACCTTAGCTTGATACAGTCACATTGACACAGATGCACACTCACCTTTCAGTAAAACCATTCAGTACTATTTATCAGTCACTCATTTCATTATTAATGAATACAAGAACTAAAATACTGTATTGGAAATCTGTATCAGTTATACTTTTAAATACTGTACTGCAAATTACATCTCTCCATCCTTCTGATTCTTTACTCAGTTTGAACCACGTCTCTCCATCCTTCTGCTTCTTTATTCAGTTTGAACCACTTCTCTCCATCCCTCTGCTTCTTTATTGAGTTTGAACCAGGTGGGTTTGTATATCATATTCACCTCTCAGTATCTCTGTTTAGTACTAATCATCAGTTTACTATATAAAAGTGAAAATCTGTTACACAGTCATAGCCTATATACAGTATAATCCCAATTATCCGGTTACTAGGCAGCCGGATTTATCAGACAAATGGGAAAATTCACAGACTGACAAGTATATAAATAATATAAGTGTGCCACTTTCATTGGCCACCCCAACATGGGTTAGTCACGTGAGACTGGGTGAAGTTGAGGGATGTGAAATCAAGGTCGTTTCCTAGTTAATCCCCTTCCCAGCCCTCCTCCTCCCCTTCCCCCTCCTCTTGTTTAGTCACCATACATATGTCCACAAATCACCAGTCAGCTTTCCGCCGTCAGTAAACAAGCGCTTTCGCTGTTGTGTTGTGTTGGCCTGATTCATGATTTGTACTCTGATTCCTAAAGTGCAAACTAATCTTAACACAGTGTGGTCACCTTGAACAAAAGCTGTTCAAATGCAAGTCTTGAAAATGGTGAATATTGTAAGACTGATAACGGTTATGATACGAAATCCCAGGGTCCCAAGCTATTTATGTGTGTGTGTGTGTGTGTGTGTATGTATTTACCTACCTAATTGTGATATACAGGAAATGAGCTATGCTCGTGGGGTCCTGTCTCTGTTTCTCAGTAAGTCAAATTTTGCCTTAAACTCGTTTAAGTTTTTAGACTGGACGATCTCTCTGTCCAGGCTATTCCACAGCTCTCTGCATCTATAAGGAAAATTATATTTCTTGATGTCCTTCAAGCAGCTTGGCTTCTTTAGTTTCATTCCATGTCCCCTTGTTACCCTCTCATCCCACAGAAACAGATTTTCTCTGTCAGTTTTATCTACTCCTATCATGGTCCTGAACACTGCAATCATGTTGCCCCTCTCTCTCCTATCCTCTAAGGAAGGCAAATCCAGCCTTTCCAGCCTCTCTCTGTATGACAAATCTGCCAGACTGGGGACCATCTTGGTTGCCGTTCTTTGTATTCTCTCAGTCTTGGTTATATCTCTCTTTTTGTGTGGGGACCACACTACTGCTGCATATTCTAACCTGGGGCAGATCATGGCCACTATCAATTTTTTCATCATCTCATCCATGTAATGAAATGCCATTCTTATATTGGTCAAGAGTTTATATGTTTCTCTAACTATCTTATTTATGTGCTTTTCAGGTGACCAACTATCCTGGACCAGCACTTCCAAATCTTTCTCTTCTCTCGCTTTTCTAATTGGTTCATTACCCATCAAATAATTCAATGATGGCCTATTGGTACTTTTACCCATTTCCAATATTTAACATTTTTTTGCGTTGAATTTCATTTCCCACATCTGATCCCAATCATGTATCCTATCCAGATCCTCCTGTAGCATTTTACAGTCCTCTTCAACCTCTACCTTTCTCAAGATCTTTGCATCATCAGCAAACAGACTTGCGTAACTGTTCACTCCATCTACCATATCATTTACGTAAATCAGGAACGTTACTGGCGCCAACACCGAGCCCTGTGGGACACCACTTGTTACTTCCCTCCATCCAGATGTCCTGTCCTTTATTACTGTCCTCATTTGTCTGTCACTCAAAAAAAGTCTCTCATCCATTCCAGGAGGCTTTCCTTCAGTCCTCCAATATGCTCTAATTTCCATATTAGTCTCTTGTGGGGTACCTTGTCGAAGGCCTTCTCCAGATCTAAATACACACAATCCACCCAACTGTCTCTCTCCTGTAGCACGTCAGTCGCCCTTGAGTAAAAGCTCAATAAGTTGGAAACACATGACCTCCCACTTCTGAATCCAAACTCTGTGTGTGTGTGTGTGTGTGTGTGTGTGTGTGTGTGTGTGTGTGTGTGTGTGTGTGAAAAGCAAGATGAATAATTCCACTGAAAAAATGTATATTCTTCACTGGCTGAAAATGTGTGGTACCAGTGCAGTTTTCTACCTAACCAACCAACTTTATCTACCCACATGTTTTCAGCATCTTACATAATGTACCTTGGCAAATCCATTGTGTTAAATATTATTCATTTTATTCATAAAAACATGGAAAAATAAACTGTAGAAATAAATCATGAGCAGTTATAGGTGAACTGATGATTTGGGAAGAAGTGTTCTGTAGTAGAGCACAAGTGCACGACTCTGCTGTGTGTGTGCCCTCACTGACCGCCGTCATACCACTCATCACTCGCCACTCAGCTGTTTTGTAAATACTGTAATACAGTAAATATGTGGGGATTGCAAGTACAGTAATTTCATCAAATAAAAAAAAATGGTTCATTTCTGTTAGCTAGAGTTTATATTTTCGGCCAGTGCAAATGCATTCTAAGATTATGTCATCTCAGAACTCATTTGCATTGTCATCAAATGCATTATAAAATGGTATCAGAATGCATCTTCATTGGCAGTGTCATCTAATGTGTTCCAAAATTGTCATCTTAGATTGCATCTGCATTGTCATCAAATGCATTCTAAGATTATGTCATCTCAACCCTTTCTCTGCGGAATTTATTTCGGCTCGATTCTCAAAAGTGTCAATTCTCCAGCAAAAAATCGAAATGGTATTAGGTAATTGTCTACAACACTTTTGTGATTGCCTAATACTTACATATCCATTGTCAGCACTAAAATTCCCTAATAGCTACATATATTGTCAGCAGGACGATGAATAAATAAAAAATTTTCTGGGGATTTAATTAAAAGGACGCCGACTGGCCAGCTGATGCTTAAAGATCCGGTGTTTACCATAATATTATATTCATTATCAAGCGTTTTCTACGCACTTACACGTCCAGCACCTTCTTAAGAAATATCTAATCACATTACGTTGCATATAATGCACATAAATAATGATAAAAATCCATAGAATTATGACACTCAGCCGAGCTCCAAATCAGCTGGGTTGGCATGTTTGTTGACTTGATGTTTCGACTTGCCACCGTCTGATAGCGGCACTTTCTGGGACGCCGTTGCCATAGCAACGTCGGCGAGAGCCTAGAGTACTGCGCAGCCAGTTCAAACCGTTTTTTGAGGCCTGCCGACTACAGTCATTTTCTGCAGTGAAAGGGAATAATTCGTAGAATGACTATAGTCATAAAACGCAGTGAAAGGGTTAAATCGTATTTGCATTGGCGTCAAATGTTGTAAGATTGTCATCTTAGAACCCATTTGCAGTCATCAAATGTGTTCGAAGATGATGTCACCTTAGGACGCATTTGCATTGGCACTCTCAAATGTGTTTCTAAGATAAATATAAAACACACTTGCACTGGCAGAGAAGAAAAACTAGCTGATAGAAATGAAGCATTTATTTTAGGCTGTTTGACATAATTACTGTGCTTGCAATATCTTTGTATTTACTGTATTATCTGCAAAAGAGCTGGGTGGTGAATGAGGGATGGTTACGGGAGTCAAGTGAGGAGTAAATGGTTAGGCTTAGGCCACGGAATGTATATGCAGCTGTGAGGAAAGGAGTCGTGATAACTGTACAGTAGAACACTTCTTTCCAAATCATCTGTTCACCAATAAATGCTCAAGATTTATTACTTTAGTTAATTTTTCTGTTTGATGAATAAAATACTGCAATGAATGATATTCAAAACAGACTATGTGCACTTTGCACTACCGCAAGACAGTGCAGCCATGAAAGTAGTTAATTTTTCTGTTTGATGAATAAAATACTGCAATGAATGATATTCAAAACAGACCGTGTGCACTTTGCACTACCGCAAGACACAGCAACCATGTGTGTTGCATCAGTTGGGTGTGTTTTAGATTATTTCAGTGGGAAAATGTTAGTGTGGCCATGGATACGAGTGGTATTGTATAAACTACAATGATGTCTATGTATGAGTATATACATCAATAGTAGAAACCCGGGAAAAATCGGTAACTGGAAAGGTAAATTACCCAAGCTTCTCGGTTAACTGGGATTGTACTATATGTACACTAGAAATTGCCTCAGTCCACCCTTCTTCTCTGTTGAGCTTGACCCAGCTGGGTTTATCCTCAAGTCACTTGATTGCATGTAAAATGTCGGTATGAGGAGTAGACTGTAGCACCAGTCAAGCAGGGCAGTACTCCCTAGGAGGATGGAGAGCTGATGACAGGGAGAGCTGGAGCTCCCGTTTCATCAGCCCTCAGGACTTGTTCCTGACCATCCCCCTTGCTGAACTTTTTCAGTGTCTCAGTAACACAGAGAGTAGACCAGCATGCTCTTCAATACAAGTTTCTCTAACTGTCAACACCAAACTACATACACGCTACACACTACACTTCCTTTTCAAATATGTTTAAAAAATGGCTAATGATAATCGTGCCTCGGAGTCCCCGGGGGGGATCATAAATGCCCCCACCATCCGCCCCTCTCCCGGTGACGACTCTCGGAGCTGCCTGGAACCACTGTCTGACTCACTCCTTCTTAATTTCTGTAACATTCGCGGCCTTTCCTCTAACTTTCGCTCTGTTGAGCACCACCTCTTCTCCTCTAAACCTCACCTTCTCTTTCTTACTGAGACTCAGCTGTCTGAGACAACTGATAGCAAACCCTTTTCTGTATCCTCATACTTTCTCTATTCTCATTTCAAAGCCAAAGGTGGCTGTTGTGTATATGTACGCAACGATCTATCTTGCTCTCGTGTTCCTGAACTTGATTCTTCTGAATTCTCTACTCTCTGGCTTCGGCTCTCCTGTCATTCTGTGACGAAATATATCTGTGCTGTTTACTTATCTCCTAATGCTACTGACTATCAAAAATTCTTTGACTATCTTACTTCTACGATGGAACACATTCTATCCAATTCTCCTTTCTCTGAAATCTCCATTTTAGGAGATTCCAATGTTCACCACCACCTGTGGCTCTCCTCTCCTTTCACTGATCCACCTGGTGAACAAGCCTACATCTTTTCTATCCTTAATGACCTAGAGCAGCCTGCACAGCACCCTACCCGTATCCCTGACCGCCTTGGAGAGAGTTCCAACATACTTGACCTTTTCCTAACAACTAATCCTTCTGCTTATACTGTTAATCTTTTCTCTCCTTTGGGCCAATCATAACCTTATTACCTTAACCTGTCCTATTGCTCCAGTATGGCCTGTGGACCCTCCAAAGAAACGCCACCTGTGGCACTTTGGAGCTGCAGATTGGGAGGCCCGGAGGCAGTACTTCTTTGATTTTCCTTGGAATGATTATTTCTTCCATGGCCGGGAGCCGTCTGAGTGTGCCTTGCGCATTACGGAGGTTATTCTCTCGGGCATGGAAGCATACATTCCTTTTTCATATCCTCTGATTAATGCAAGAAAGCCTTGGTTTAATCACACTTGTTCTAATGCTGTCCGCAACAGAGAGAGGGCCTTTAAAAGGTACCGGAGTCAACCCACCCCTGAATCACATCTTTTTTATATTTCTGCCCGGAATCGTGCTAAGTCTGTTCTTCGCTCTGCTAAAAATAATTTC
This sequence comes from Birgus latro, assembly GCA_018397915.1. NCBI lineage: Eukaryota > Metazoa > Arthropoda > Malacostraca > Decapoda > Coenobitidae > Birgus > Birgus latro. The sequence goes on from JAGKTI010009009.1 coordinate 31,803, forward strand.
ATCCGTGCTAAATGTTCCCAACTCTCCAACTCGAATTCTTCTCGCTCCTTTTGGCACCTTGCCAAAAACCTTTCTAACAACTTTACCTCATCATCCTTCCCTCCTCTTTTCTGCTCTGATGGTTCTGTAGCTATTTCTTCTACTGATAAAGCTGATCTCTTTGCTCAGACTTTCTCCTCCAATTCTACCTTAGACGATTCCGGTACTGTTCCTCCATCACTTCCCCCCTCTGACTTCCTCATGACTGGCATTAAAATTTCTTCAGCTGATGTATTTTC
>JAGKTI010009010.1:14065-26426 GCA_018397915.1 Birgus latro
CTCTCTCTCTCTCTCAACTCCTTCCCTAGCGTCAGCCTCCGCCAGTCCTCTCCCTCCCTCTGCCATGGCGTGTTCTGCATACCAAGAACACACAGGACACTTGAAGGGACAGGAGTTCATGCCTCAACTGACAGAAACTCGTGAATAAGTTCCTTTATTCCACAAACGGAAGGACTTGTTGCTGGATTATTTAGTGTAGGAAATCCTGGCAGAGTATGGGTGTGTGGCGGATGTTAGGCTTGGTTAGGCGGGGTTAGGATGGCTGGGTTGGTTCTGGTTGCTACAGGGACTGACATTTGATGAGACGTGTTGCTGGGTTAGTGAGTGCAATATATCGTACCAGGTTGTGTGTGTGTATGTGGGAGGTTAGGTTTGCCTAGGAGGGATTTGGTTGGGTTGGGCTGAGGTAGGTTATGGTAAGACGAGGTAAGAAGATAAGAGTGTTGCTTAAAGTAAGGTTATAGACAGGTTAGGTTAGGTTAGATTTGGTTATGTTAGGTTAGCTTCATCTTAATAGGTTAGGTTAGGTTCGCTTAAGTTTGGTAAAATTTTAGTATAATTTACGTTAGGCTGGGTTAAGTTTGGCAAGGTTAGGTTAAACTGGTTAGGTTAGATTAAACAGAGGTTTTTGTCAAATATATTTATATACATACGGCTGTGTAGTACTTAATCACTGTGCCATCCCTAGAACTACTAGCATGTCACCGGGTCGGTCAGGATCACTTGATGGTAGTGATCGTCAGCTTTTACCCTCCCGGAAGGGAGCTGAGAGCTCTTATAGTCCGATCTATGGGCAAGACTGTGACCTTCACACAAGCACACACCCATCCCCTTGCTCAAGGGGGACAGTAACCACCCACTTCGTCAGTGAAACTTTTCGCAACCTGAGCGAGGCGCGAACTCCCGTCTACCAGATGGCAAGCGAGAACGCTACCACTGCGCCAGCGAGCGGTGTCGCTGTAACAATGTACAATCTCCTTCTACCTTTCTAACAATATCTTTCCTCACTCTGATTATTTCCATCATCATTCGGTTAAACGTTCAGTGTCATCATACGTGTTTATGTCTGCTTTATGGCTTCGTTTTGTGATAACGCACGATTATGAATGTTCTTTTAAGGACAGTAAAAATCATTAACTCGATGTAAATGATGCGAAGTTTTTTATGTTAGTCATAATTATGATTTACTAATTATATTTTAACTTCCTAAACACTGACTTAGCCTTATAACAAAGATAAGATAAAAAAAAATACGTTCCCTTACCCTAGAAATTGAGTCTCTACCCCAAGAAAAGCTAAGACACTTCAGGCACAACATTCATTACATTTTTACAGTAAGTGAAGGGGCAACATGAAACAAAGCAGGTGAAATTTTCAGATACTTTTTATCACTTCCTTACGAGAGGTCTCCCTTTACTCTTTCATGATGACGAACTATTTTTTTTTTCCCTGATGCCGCCAGAAAGTTTATTTTACCTGGGAGAGACCTGCTGAAATGGAGAGGTTGAATATTTTCTTAGATAATTTTAGCACCACAAGGGGGCTGTCTTTGGCTGAGTGAAGTCGTGTGGTATTGGTAAGAATGGGGGCCATAGAATATAACATGAACAAAACCGTGTACATCTTTCAAGAATGTTAATATAATCTATGCATTATTCAAACACCATTAGCCTATCAATTAAGCATGGTTGATTATGGCCTACATCATTCGCATCAAGTGGCTGATACTAGACTTTGACCAAAATAGAAGTAATGAAGGGAACTGAAGGATCATAAAGTTTTGATTGTGTTTCATCACCTCCTTGCTAATGGCTAAGGCGTGTTATTACCTGCGGAATTCACCACCTTAAGAACTTCCGCGTTGCAGTTCTCATCAGCAAGACAATTTTACTGCATTTATGAATACAGGAAACATTTTTTCCTTGTCACTGTAATCGACATTCCAAAATTGTTTCTTAACGGTAAAAAAAATCAGGTCAAGTTAAATTTGGCCTTCTCACACATTCTACTTAACAACGAGAAAGAAAATCAGTAAAGATATTACGAAACAATACCCTTCTTCCAACCTCCTAAAAGTCAGTAAAGCCAGGCAAGTGTTGCTTCACCCTGCCAACCACTCGAGACAACAAAGAAGAAACCTGACTTAAGACCGCTTTTGTCTGCAATAAAGTTAAGGTCGTCTTAGAAGAGACCATGTCATTGCCTGGGGAGAAATATCCAGCTCATGGTACTTACAGCTGGAGTGAGGCCTAACGTGTCAACTTCAGGTTTGGTTTATTTGTTTTCGTGATGCATTTCCTTTTGATGGAGTCAAAGGTTAAGCGACTCAAGGTGAGAATCCTGAATGAAGTAGGAAAACAAAAAAACAACGTGCAGTGTACGGGTTATATGAGATGTATGGCTGCATATAACTGAGTGACGTAATCATTATCACCAGCCAGATCATTTTTTTCCACCAAAAGGAGGGGTGCGATACGATTCACAACCAAGGAAAAAGGTATTCTGAGATTAGTGGAACTGTAAACAACATGCCCAGTGATATGGGCCAGATAATCATAAGCCCAGGGAGCCGTTCTTCAACCTCCCAGGCCTAACAACCTTCACATAGTTGAGTAAATATTTTTTTTTTTCACATTCCTTCGCCTACTTTTCCCAGACAGAGGATATCCGTCGACTGTCAAGTAAAAATAGTTATAAAACCTATGTCATCTGTCCTTTCATGCATATGCAACCAATTCGCAAGTGATGATAAATCATAAAATTAACATTTAAAATATAAAAGGAGAGCAAGACTGTGGAAAAAACTACTAAGTAAAGGAAGTAGTCAGACATAATAGTAGGAGGGTGAGAGACGAAAAGAAACCATTAGAGAAAAGCAGAGACGCACTAGGGAGGTACTACATCATGTGAAGATAAAAACGCAGAGTGAGAGAACGTGTGTCAGGACTTAAAATGACCCAGAATTTCTTTCAAATGTCATTAAGGGTGATCATTGTTTGCAAGTAAGGCCTCAAAACCAAACTGCATTCCAGTCAGTGGAAGACGCCAGCATGTCAAAGACCGAAAAAAGCGCCTCAGGTCATGTCCGACATCGAGGGAATGTTGATCTTGTCTATTGACATTGAGGGATTTGTCCATAAATACTGTTCCCCGTGGACAGACTGTGAACCAGCAGATTCCACTACAGTACTGAGGCATCTACGGGAAAGCATCAGGCACAAACATTCAGAGAAGCAGCGTATCCAGAAATGTGTTTTGCATCACGAGAATGCCCTGTAAAACTCTACATGTCAGTTCAGCAATTTCTTTGACCAAAAACAACGTTGTTGTTCCTCTTCACCCCTTGTACTCGTCAGATCTCGCTCTTTGTGATTTTTTCTTGTTCCCCAAGATCAAGTTAAAAGTGAAAGGCCGAGGATTTGACAACTTAGAACTCCAAGAAAAAAAATGCATGAGTCTGGACTAGGTGACAAAAGACGACTACATGAAGTGTTTCCACGAATGAGAAAAGTGCTGGGACAAGTGAATACCATCTCAGTAGGAGTACTTTCAAGCCTGTAAGTTTTGTAATAAAGTTTTTGGTCAACAATTCCAGGAATAGTTGGGTTCCCCCTCGTACTTCATCCCGAATTTAATATCATGGCGTCCATTGAGTGGCAACAGACGAGGCTTGTTATTTTTTTCCAAATGTGAGTGCGTAATGCACAATTAACCAGCAGGGGTACCCAGCTTTGGCCAGGAAAAACCCTATGATTGTGCGTACCGGCATTGCCTGGGAAACTGGATGGCCACTCCCCCTGTGGGAGAAGATTCCTTGGGTTCCATTTTACTTGCTGAACTTATGCTCCTCCTCGAGCTTATTTCTCCAGGATGTAGTCCCCATGGACGTACCCTTACCATGGTCCTAATCATATCATGGACCTATTCCTACCATGGATCTATTTTCCCAGTACCCATCCAACTAGCAACCCTTCCTGCAAACCCTGCTCATGCACCGACATACACATCCACCTTCCAGCCGACCCTGCCCACTCGCTCACCCATTCTCACCCACCCATCCTGCCCATCTACTCATCCACCTAAGCTTCCCCACCACACCCTTCCTCCCACCGTCCCTCCCACCCTGCCCCTCCACACTCTCCCTTCCACTCAACCCAGCGCACCAATTTATCCACCCATCCGACTTGTTTTAGCTAATAATGTTATGGCTGTAGAAGGAAAAACTGTAGGGGACTTGACTATCATTTTCCCACCATGTTGAATCGAATATTTCTAATAATTTCTAATCCTGGACATAAGAGCGCCACCTCACCAACTGTAGTGTACACATTTAAATTCATCGTACAAAATTACACCTGTCATAGATGTTTAGAGAGTTCTGTATTCATCTCTCTCGATTTCTATAGAGGACAGAGACAGAGAGGCAGACAGATAAACATTCTCTTTTACATATATACGCGTACCAGTTTGTATAATTGTGTATGTAATGAATCGAAGCTGATGTGGCCTCATATGTGTAATTTTGTATGCCTGAAGTTTTACATAATTAAGGGTTGTCTTAGGTCTGTGACATAACCTTTAGGTTTCCATAACCTAGTCACCTGGAAGGTCCCAGAATACAATACCTAAACCTGATATTAGTAGTTAATATGTTAAATAGTGGTAGGTGGTGGTGGCCATCTTCCACTCACGTGATGTGATGTTGCCTACTTCTTCCTTCACTTTTATCATTTTGTTTTGTGTGTGTGTGTGTGTCTGCGCGCCTATCTTCCTATATCTCCCATCTTTCCTGTCACTTTTTGTTACTATTATTTCCGTCTCAGGTGGCTTTGCATTGAGTGACAGGTCAACTTTCTGTAAACCAGGAAACCATTTACAGCACTGGGTGGTAACCGTACAACCGACCCATACGTGTTCCCTACAAGTCAAAAAGCGGGTTGGTGGAGGGCTGGTGCCCCTCCTCGTAAAACAACTAACCCTGAGACAAACGGCCGCTCCTTGCGGGATTGTAGCGTCTGGCTATAGATAGATAGATAGATAGATAGAATATGTTAAATCTGGGAGACATGTATTGCTGGAGTGCATTCTTTTGGCGTTTCCCTCATAATACCAGATTTCACTGTTCTATTGTTACACAGCCTTCCAAATACTGAGCCTGATAATGGCAACCCAAAAAGAAATGTACAATAAAGTACCCCAGAGTCTGAATCTTGTGTGCATAAATACCTGCACAATTTCCGTAAAGTGTGCAATATAAAGTTATTGCAAAATTATTTCCCTTTCATTAGGTGTGCTTATTTTGTCAGTGTCGAATGTAATTATTGTTATGACACTATACTAATTTTTTTTGTAAATATTCGTGCTCACTCGGTTAGTGGAACTAAACTAAAATGTAGTTTGTGCATCACTGTATCCCGTTGCATACTTAACATACACAGCTAAGTATATAGATATAAAAATCATACAGTGTGTTAAACTGCGGTGTCACCCACACAAAAACATTTTAGCATAATGCTTCCACTTGGTATACACGTCACTCACAACAAACACACTGAGGTGCGATGTTTGTGTGGGATGTGGCGGATATATCTCACCAGAGTTATGGCCAGTGAAGGGGTATCATGTGTCCTGCCGGCCAGGGGGAATATCTATGACGGTCATATTGTTATGGGGCGATAGAGGGCAGGGAGGGTGGAGGACAGGCGATGGTGACATAAAAACGGCCACATGTGTATGTTAATGCAAACATGCACGTCGTTCAGTACATGGAATTATTGCCTCCACATGGTCAGTAACATTCTCTTAAAGTGTTTCATGCATAACATATCACCTACCATAAAACACGCGATTTAATAAAACCAATAAAATCCATAAAACACCACCGTCCAATACGCAAACAGTTAAGCTGTGAGTAGTACAGTCACAGGTAAATACACGTGCATTCACTGGCTGCTGTTAGAAAGGTGCTTGGTCTCTCACTCACGGGGCAGGTTAGCCGTACAAGGATCACACACATGCCTGCTCACCTCGGAGGACAGCAATTTGATCTCTCTCTCTCTCTCTCTCTCTCTCTCTCTCTCACACACACACACACACACACACACATGAACATGGGCAACACACACACATGAACAAGGACAACTCCATACACAATGCTACCCACATTTAATTAAGGAAGCTGTTGCAGATGCATGGTTTAAATAGGTCATCAAAATAGATGAGACTCGGAAAGTAAACTGCTGGCTCCCTAATGGTTGCATTTGCAAAGCTTCTTGAAAAAATGTTTATCAGTTTTCAAAATTTTGTTACGTACATACATGCATACAAACAACACCAATGGTATACTTGCTGTACAGTATATATTCAGTACAGTGGTTGGCTGGTACACATCTCCTTCATGGTCGGCATCTCCATTAACACAGTCGTGCCGAGTTTGCGTTTTACAGGTGCAGAAGGCCAAATAATTCAAGTCTTTAAGGTGCACAGGTGCCTTTTGCTTACTTGGTTTGATGTACGTGACAAAACATGAAAAGATTTACTACTATATCCAGTCCGTCCCCTGCTGAGATAGAGAAGGTATATGCCGTCAGAGGGGCCTGGTCATGGTGTGGGTGATGAACTATGAAAAGACGTGCTACTGCCTCCAACCCATCCCCTGTTGATATCAAACCATGTTGCAATCAGTCTTTGATGCAGAGATATTAACTTCATCACCGTGGCCATCAGTGTGAGGTGAAAAATTATGAGTGACAAAGGGATGAAATTGTTCAGTTCATTTACAGCTTTCCTCTGAGGGAAAAGAAAAGCATTTTTCTAAAATACTTCTTAAACAAAGAAGCCTAGGCGTGGTACCGTTTAAAAGGTAACCTCTGTATTATTCCTGTACTGTATAATACTCCACCACATGAAAAAATATTTGCCAAGCTAGTGCATGTAACATGTGTAGAAATACGGTACGGTAATTTCATTGCACAGTATGTACTGTATGTCTGGTGTCTAGAAATACAGTGTCAGGTTACAATCAGCTGGGCACAATCTGCAACAAAATAACTATAACGTCCATTATAATGTGATATGAGTGTGAAACAAACACTGTGTTACGAGGCTGGAGAACAGTACTGGACTAGCCGCCTCACGTTACTGTGTCTTGCTAAGTTTTGCGGCAATTTAGCAATTACAGCTGCCTGGGTAAAACGTGCGGGAAAATTGCTTAAGCGTTCAATAGAATGTGAGATGAGTGTGAGGCTAACAGTGTGTCAGAAGTATAAGGGCAGTACTGCACCAGTCGCCTCACATTCTGTGTGACTGGCTGGGTGTTGTGGCAGTTTATTGAGTGGTGGAGGTTAGGGGACAGTACCGCAGCAGCTACCACACATTACCATGTTTGTCTGGATACTGTGGCAATTTAGTGAGTGGTGAAGGTTGGGGACAGTACCACAGCAGCCACCACACGTTACCACATGTGGCTGGGTGTTGTCAGCGTAGTTAGTGACGGTGGGAGGCTGTGGTCTGGGGGTGGCACGTCCTCCCCCCCCAGCAACTGGCCCACTGGCCTATTCTTAAGGGCAATGACAGCAAATCTAGCTGCATATTCTGTCACAATAGTAATCTCTTTGTTGAACTTGAGTAAAATACCTGTTTTAGTAGAGTAATTCAGCTTGCATCATATCATACTTGATGCAAGGGAACTATATCCTTTAGCCATCGTCAACATCATCACCACCACCACCACTCTTATCATCATCATCTTCATCATCATCATCATCTCCTCCTTCTTCATCTTCTTCTTCGAGAAAGATTTGATACAAAACTTGCATACGTGAAAAGTATCCACCCTACATGACCCATTTTTATTGTGTGTACTACCCCTGTCCTGATCCACCACCCGTAACCATCCAGTTCTTCCCGTCCATTCCCATTTGCTTGACCCACACTTTTTCTCCCCATCCTTACCCGGATGCATACACAACACAATCATCGTATGTCTTAGAGAAGCACACTTACCACTACTTTGTCTCACACATCGCCAGTCTCACCCAGCACCATCACAGAGCCTGGGTGGATGTGAGGACCATTTATGAACATACAGAAGCTGATCTGGTACCTCCTTAAATTGGCCTGAACTGACCTGAGTAGACATACAATGGCAATAATGACATTCATGGCACTGATGACATAAGCCACATACCAGCCTGGAATCCATCTTCGTCTTCGAGCTGTGGTAATACAACCAGCAGTTATGAATGAGTATAACTTCCTCCTTAAAGGTAATAAGTCGAATGTAGTTGGACGGTTTGCCTTCATATTCAGCCCAGCAGAAGCAGGTGTTAGAAATGAGGATGCACAACAGTTACTGTGCCTATCAGAGCCAATCAAGGTACCATCATACCTACTGTGTCAAACATTAGAATATGACACCAGAAATTTAGCAACACTGCTAGTGTGCTCGTTACATCTGATTAGCATCTCGGCATCTGCCACAAAAACATGGTTTACAATTTGTTTATATGATAACGCACATTTCAAACAGAGAAACAAAGGATTCCAATACGTTTGTGGATGATGAGACAAGGAGAGCGAGAACCTGTAACAACAAACGACAAAACAAGAAATGAATGAAAGGCAGCAAAAGAACAGAAGGATGGGTACCCAGCAAGAAGAAATCAACCACTGAAGGCCATTCAGAGCTACAAAAGAAGAGTGAATGGAAGCCAAGGGTGGAAGAAAAGTGTGTGTTCGTGTGTGTGTGTGTGTGTGTGTGTGTGTGTGTGTGTGTGTGTGTGTGTGAGAGAGAGAGAGAGAGAGAGAGAGAGAGAGAGAGAAAGCGAGTAAATTAAAGGCGCAGGAAATGGTTATCAGATCAAGTCAACATTTCAGTCCCCATCAGTGGTTCCAACTCCCACCAAACAGGCCACATCGCTGGGCATCAGATTCAGTAGACTAGAAAGGCCCTAACAACTCAATTTGGTCGGGGACCCGTTCGCTGATCACTGTCAGAGTGACGTGAACTGCAACCTGTGGCTCAGGGAAGACTTGTGTTTGGGGAGGCAGGAGTTTGTTTTTCACCACCTTTAGCTTCCAATTTGGTTTATTATCTTGGTTTCGCTATTGCCAGCCTGTATATCTTTAGCATAGGTGAGAAAAGTGGGGAGCGATTGGGTAAATATGATTTGAAGCAGACGGGGAAAGTGGAAGGTGTGTGCAAGATCTTCCTAGACGAAATCTATGCAGGCAGTGAGGTGGTGTGTGGGGTGAAGCGAATACGAAAGGGGGTGCTAGGTACAGCTTGGTGGAATGAAGAGGTGAGACAGGCTGCGACGCAAAAGAAGAAAGCATTTACTGAGTGGATGGGAAGCAGAGGCAAGGAGGAAGTTGAGAAAGGGAATAGAGAGTTACATGACAGAGAAAGGTGAAAAGTTTAGTAAAAGAGTGTATAAAGGGATCTGATGAAGACTTTTGTAAGAATATAAGAGCAAAGTGAAGGGAATGTGAGAAAATGTTCTGGAAGAAGGTAGAGAGAGTTAAACAGCGTGGTAAAGAAAGTAGTAGGGGAGTGAAAGATAAAAATGGTATACTGTTAGTGGACAAGGGAGAAAAAGTGAGCAGGTGGAGAAAACATTTTAAGGAGAATGTAAGTAATGTGAGTATAAGTGGCTGGGAGAAAGGAGATGAGAAGGGAGGAAGAGATCAGTAAGATGGAAGCAGTGGAAGCAATGAAGACATTCAAAAATAGGAACGCCTTAGGAAATGTTGGAGTGTGCGATGATATGCTGAAGCATGGGGGAGCGATAGTAGTGGAATGGATATGGAAGATGTGCAGACTGGCCTGGGAGGAAGGTAGAGTACCGGAGGATTGGAAGTCGTGTATAATTATTCACCATTACAAGGGAAAAAGGGAAATAGAAGTGTATGGTAATCACTGGGGAATTTGTCTTAGTGTACTAGGACAAGTACATGGTAGGATACTTATTGACAGATCTAAAGAAATAACAGAGGGATTATATCCTAGGATACTTATTGAAAGAGGTAGGGAAATAAGAGAGGAATTAGTTGAAGAAGAACAGGGAAGTTTCACAAAGGGAAGAGGTTGTGTAGATAAGATATTCTAGAGATGAGAAAGAGTCTGTATGTCGCCTTCATGGATTTGGAGAAAGCATATGACACACTGGACATACGATGAATGTGAAAAATATGAATATATGGAGGAATTGGGAAGCTGTTGAATGTCGTGAAGAGTATGTATGAGGGTACTAAGGCTACAGTGCATTTAGATGAGAGAAGGCAGCATTTGGAAACTTCCTATATTGTTGTTTGCAGATGATACTGTATTGTTAAATGAAGATGAAAGGGGACTGCAAGGCTTGGTGAATGAGTTTGAGAAAGTATGTAAGAATTGGAATCAAAAGGTGAATGTAGTGAAGAGTAAAGTTGCAGTTTTCGAGAGAAATGAAGTCACTGAATGTACAGTGAGGTTGGATGATTAGGAAATGCAAACCGTAAATGTATTTAAGTGCTTGGGTATTGTGATGAGTAACGATAGAAGTTTAGAGGATGAAGTGCTTGAAGGGGCACAACAGGGAAGAAAGGTTGCTGGTCTTTGAAAGCAATGATAAGGAAGTGAACATAGAGATAAAAAAAAGTTGCTGCATGATAGTATTGTGATACCAATTCTCACGCATAGAAGCGAGCTTGGACCTTGTAGGAAAAATACAAATCAAGAGCGAGATCAGTGGAAGTAAGTTCTTTGGGAGGAGCATGTGCATTTATATGGAGAGACAAAATGACAAACGAGGAAGTGAAGAAGCTTCGCATTTGTATGTGGATGTGATCGAAAGCTTTAGGAGAAACACATTGTGGCGGTCTGGCCATATGGAGAGGATGGCGAGGGAGAGACTAAAATGGAGATTGTACGAGGTCTGTTCAGAAAGTATCCGACCTTAGGCTGCATTAAAGTAAATATCTAACCCGTTGAGCTTGGACACTAATCCTTCTCAAAGTAGGTAGGCCCCGTCTTATTTGACACATGTAACCCAGCCTTCTTTCTGCTGCCTGAAACATTTTTCAAAATCGGTTTTCAGTACATCCTGCAAGTGCTTCGTCTCATTCGTCATGATCTCTTCTCTCAGATTAACTTTGCTCAAGACATGTCGGAGTGTGCAATCCACGATCCAGACTTTTTAAAGACTGTAATCGCTTAAGATGAGTCTTGGGTGTATGGGTACGACCCAGAAACCAAAGTACAGTCGTCGTCCGAATGGAAGCGTGAAGGGCTGCCTCGGCCAAAAAAAAAGCACGAGAGGTCCGCAGCAAGGTGAAATGCACTCCCATGTTGACAGTTTTTTTTTTTCTCTTTTTTCGACTACCATGGTGTTGTGCATCACGAATACTTACCAGAAGGTCAGATTGTCAGGAAATATTTCTGACCTGACGTTGTCAGTAGTCTCCGTGGCCCAGTTCGGTGGGAGACCAGACCTTTGGAAAGGGTCAAGCTGGAAGTTACACCATGACAACTTTCCTGCCCATTCTTCTCAACTGATTTAGGAATTTTTGGCCAAACAAAGCATTTTTCAGGTCCAGCAGGCTCCCTACTCACCAGACATGGCTCCGTGTGAACTTTCGGTTATTCCCCAAACTCAAAACTCCACTGAAGGGTTCCCGATTTGAGACGAGAGAAGACATTATGACGAATGTGACGACGCCCCTGCAGCAGATACCAAAAACCGACTTTTAAAAATGTTTCAGGCAGAGGAAGGATCGCTGGGCTACGTGTGTCAAGTCAGAAGGGGCCTACTTTAAGGGGGATTAGTGTACTACATGAACAAGTTACCTATTTCTTTTTCTAAAGTCTAAGGTCGGATACTTTCTGAACAGACCTTGTATGAGAATGAAGTGGAGGAGGACTGAAGGAGAGGGAGACCGGGGATGAGATGAAGGGATGAAGTGGAGATGGGTCTGAGGGAGAGAGGTGTGAGCTGGGGGGAAGGCAGCGAAATGGCGCGGAACCTGGCGACATGAAGGCCGTTTGTTTGTGGCTGCCCCTTACGAGATTAAGGTGTCCGGATTTAGACAGATAGATTGATTGGGGAGTTGCTTGGCAGAGAAAGAGTTTGATTTAATTACATTTAAGTATGGTTAAGTTAGGAAAGGTAAGGCTAGGTTGATGTTTAGTGATCATTGACCATTTGAGGTAGGCTGCAAGCTCAAGCTCAGGTGTTTTTATGAGGGGGGGGGGAATAAGCGAAATAATAATCATAATTTTGGGATTACTACATTCATTTCCATGTCAATTTTACCCCTATCATGAGATCAGCTGCTCCTCTCTCCCTCTCTCTCTCTCTCTCTCTCTCTCTCTCTCACACAC